>OZ038391.1:16508831-16677788 GCA_964036045.1 Eutreptiella sp. 'Long Island Sound 2002'
CGCTTTCCTTTTTTCGGCCGATGCCTTGGCCATGGACGATGGCTGAGCCACACCTGACCTGACCTGACATGGCCCGCCCCTGCCTCAATACATGTCACCAATGCCCCGCCCCCAGGGCTGTCCTGACGAACCCAGATTTTTTTTTTTGTGTGAAGGACAGCCCTGAAGGACAGTACCCAGGGACCACCTACCGCTAACCGCCAACCGCCACCAACCGCCACCAACCGCCAACTCCCACCAACCACCAACCGCCGCCAACCGCCAACCGCCAACCGCCAGCCTTTGAAGTAGAGAAGGTCCCATGACCATGAAGCAGAGAGCGTCCCCGTGAACATTTGTTTCTGTTGGCGTTATGAACCTTTTTCTTTTTCCTCCCCTTTCAGGACAGCCCTGCCCACCCCGCCCCCCTGCCCTTTGGAACACTCTCCGTTGGGGCTGACAAAACACGGCCAAAGGTTCGGTGTGGGACCCCATTTGAATGTTGTGTGTCAGCGTAGGTGTCACTTTGATCGTGTGGAGTTTGCATTGGACTGCTGAACATTGCTGCATATGCGTGTGTGGGGCGCCTCTGTGACCTGCCTGCGCCCCCCCCCCCTGGTTCATCCCACCACTCGTCCGCCTCCCACTGACCTCGCCCCGCCAGGGATGTATTAGAACGGCCGTACACCGTAGGAGGAGGGGGGGTACCCCCCCCTGGACCCTCCCCCCTTTCCAATGAGGCTGACAGCCAAAATTTTGCTTCGGCGCCTTCGGTGCCAAGAGGATTTAAGCTTCAAAAATTTCGGCCCGCCTTCGGCGGGGCTTGTGCAAAGTCTGGCTGTTTCCATGGTCTTAACTCTCCCAAGATGCCATGACATACACTGCCCTAGAAGCGGCCCATGGTTTCGAGCCTTGCAAAGGGGGAACAGGCAAGAATGCAAAAAACCCACCACCTGCCACTTTGGGTGCCAAGTATCGAGGTACTTTGATACCAAGCGCTTGTCTGACATCAATGATGCCTAGTAACGGGCTGGAGGGCGAGCAGGGGGAAAGCAAGATATTATATATGCAGGGGTCGAACCCCTGCTCACAGAAAATCTAACCTGCACACAACCCTCTGTGATGTGCCAATTGGTTGGCCCCAGTCGCAAAAAGGGGATCCGCATACAGTGAATTGTCAAGTATTTACTCGCAATCCCTCGATAGACCAGAGTGCTCACAATGGCATCATTTATACCAATCCACCAATTTACACATGTAACCCTGAATTTTTCCCAAATTCTCTGAGCTCTCCGCACTCCTACCAACACAATTGCAACTGCCAAGGTGATTGCACTCGCGATAATTTTTCCTCAGTGTCTTCCAACACTGCACAAGTACGCTACGGCCACGGCTCGGACATCAGATACCTTTGATTGCTGTTGCGCTATGCAGTGCTCGACACTCTACTTTGTAGCTGGGCAGGAGGGCAGAGGCGCGGGGGGGAGGCATGCGTTGGGTTTTGAAGAACTAACAATCAAGTCACTTGTGGAGGGCGCACTGCCATCTTTTTGTGTGGGCTTGAGGCTTGATCCCACTACCCCCCAGTTGAGTCCAATCCAGAACCTGCCCAGAGCTTGCGCCAGGGCCCGTACAGTCACAGAGCTTTTGCCAGAGCCTTTGCCAGAGCCCACATCATAGACTAAGCGACCTGTGGCCTTACCAGCTTGAGTAAATCTGCAATGGTCCAGTGAGAAACGTCTCTGGGGGAGGCCACAGGCTCAGGTGCCTGGCTCAACAAGCCACAAAAGAGCAACCCGCAAGAGATGGTGCCAAAGGACCCTTGAGATACCCATGACAGAGGTGTTAACCAGAGTGAAACTGACAACGGTAGAGACCAGTAGAAGTGGCAGATGTCTGTGCTGAACCCACAGACAGAAAGGCTGCCTTTGTTGTGTTCTGCAACGGATGTTGGTGGTGTGGCACTTCCCCGGCACTGCAGCAGAAGCACAACATTCAGATTGGCGAGGCTCCCATTTGCACCGGACAGTGCCGGGGCTGGGATGTGCTCAGATTGGGCACGTCTCCTGGCACATCATAGCCGAGTGGGAAAATGGGGGGGAATGGGGGGGAATGAGGGGAAATGGGGGAAAATGAGGGGAAACGGGGAAGGAAAAATGGGCATTAAGAGGGAGTACCATACGCGGTGTGCGCACGGTGCGTGTTTTAGGGATCTTCCACAAACCTACCCACCCATTTCGCGCCTTGTTTTCGGGGGCATGCAATGGCTCTGAAGGTGTTGACATGGTTTAAAACGGCTGCTGGGTTGTCCCGTTGGGAGGGCCCGGGAGTAGGACCATTCTCGGAGGGTTATCTGAAAAACATTCCGCGGTGCGGACATTCTCCTTAATAGAAAAATTGGGGAAATAGGGAAAGATGGGGAAGGAAAAATGTACATTAACAGGGAAAATGGGGAAGAAAACCATTTGCATCCCCAGTCCCCCCCCCCATTTCCTCCATTTTTCCATCGGGCACATCACGGCACGTCACTAGGCACACCATCAAAAATCTGGCCAGGCACGTTCAGCCCTGCACTCCAGCCCTGCACTAGAAAGTTGCACGAGTAAGAAAAAGTGCTTTTCCAATGCTTTGAGGCATACTCTAGTTGTATTAGAGATGCACTGAGCATACATGCATTTCTATCTTAGTATTGGTCCCACCAAAACTGGTGATAACACATTTTGACCTATGGAACCAAACACCCAATCAGGATATGGAGTGGACCCCTTAATCCCCTTTCAATGTGAGGCAAATCATCTTTTCCTGAGTTGACTGAGAACTGACATATCCAAGGCAGAGCCTATGAATTTATCTATGTTTTTCCATGAATTCTTAGCTATCCTAGTGGTATGCACCCTAGGGGGCTGGGCACCTCTTTTTGAGAGGTCCTGGGTTCAATTCCTGGTCAGCCTAGCTAAGTAGGAAGATCCCATGTGACATGGCAGTGACCTCATCGCCACATGCCCTGCCACCTCAGCACATATGGGACCCAAAACAAAGAGTGCACATCTCCTGAGATGGCACTATGGAGAGAGAGTGACCATGGGGCAGTTTTCCAACTCTTTTCCAAAACAATTTAGCTATCTTTGTGAATATGCATTCCGATTTGACCTGAGTTGCAGTTTCTGTGAATATCCATCTATCTTTCACTGTTTACACTGCAGCCCTTCATGCTTTGATCCTGATTCTCTTCTCCTTGCATACTTCTAGCTTGGGCTATCCTGGATAGACTTGGATTTACTGTATTTCAACAAACAAAAGCTTTTCATCTCCCAAAACAAGCAGCAGGACACCCTACAGCAACAGCAAGCAGCAGGAGAAGCAAAAACACAGTGCTGAAACCACTATAAACTTTTCTGGTAGCAGAGGCAGTCTGTCTCTGCGCACCGGCAGCAACCCCGCGCCGTAGATCCAGTGCGCCGAGTACAGGCACATATAAGCTGAAGGGTGAAAGAAGATGGATCCAAGAAAGGAGGACGCCGACGCGAAGACAGCGCCAGCGCCTGAGGCACCGGCAAGGCCAGCACCTGGCGCTGTACCTTCGGCGGAGCCCTTACATGGGCCAGTGAATGCGGCTGAGGACTCCCTTGATGGACTCCAGACGGCCTTCGGGGCCCTGTCCGTCGAAGAGGTGGTCGTGGTCACTCAGCCTGTGAAGAGGAAGAGAAGGGAGAGCGAGAAGGATGCTGGAGAAGAAGCAGACGAAGGAGAGGAACAAGGGCAAGACCTGACGCAGGACCCTACCTTCGAAGGCGCACCAAGCGCTTCTGGCCTCCAAGCATCACCCTCTCCTATAACCACCACACTCCCAGCCGCTGCAACATCCACTTCCACAACCAACCCGCCTATGGCAGAGGGCACAGGCTTTACTGGCATGCCTCCCTACCCCGCCTATGGTACGGGCCCACCTACCACTGCGCTCCATGAGGCAACTACTGCCAGTGAGCCGGTGGCTACCAGCTCTGCGCCGCGATGGTATGCGGCTGAATATCCCCATCCACTACCCGCTACTGGAACCTATGTGGATGTTCCCGGGTATGCACCTGGCTATGCAACCTTGAGTGGGTTGAGGAAAGGACCTGAATCTCTTGGTGGCAGGAGTAGAGGATCGGGAAGATCCTCCAACAGGTCCCTGACGCGGTCGGAGATCAACGAGGTGCTCCGAGGAGCCACTTCAAAAATCGTGGGCGACCTCACTCAAGAGATCGGAGAGAAGCTGGAGCCCCTGATGATCCCGCCCCAAGCGTCACCTATCTCGGTGGGAATGTCACCCCACCGAGTACAGGCTAACCACCTGGCGGCAGGGTTGACAAACACCCTGGGGAGCCTGAGGAGCAGACCGATGCCGACTCCCGCAGCTATACCGAGAAGTCCCTTCGTGCCGAGAACGGCCCAGCCGCCTTACAGCCACGTGACGAACTCGACGAGGGCCGAGCTGGACCGGCTGGGGCTGACAGCCCTAAGGGCAATGGTGGACGTGGAGCCTTATGGCTCTAGTGATCTTGGCGGAGACCCCTCCGATGACGAGCCGCCGTCGATGGATTCTTCTTCGCCCTCAGATGACGATGACCCGGAAGACCCCGAGGACCCAAAGGGTAAGAAGAAGAAGAAGAAGAAGAAGAAGACCCGGCGCACTGAGGGACGCAGGTCTCAGGAGGCAAAGGCTATTGCCACCTCCAAGATCGTAGTGAACCTGCCTGATTTCACAGGCAAGGACCTCAGCGAGTTCGCTGAGAATTTTGGCCGGTTCCTACGATTGACCGGCCAAACCCACGCTAGTGGGCGAGTCAAGTGCGATCTGCTCCTGCAGTGCTGCAAGACCAAGTACTTGGAGAAGCAGGTCAGGCAGATCGTGACTAACTCCGCCACCTTTGCCGATGTGTTGGTTGCCCTGGAGAGGCAGTACCCAACCTACGAAACCGACCTCTCCATCAGGGCCGAGATCCAGAACCTGCCCGTGCTGCCCAACAACCCCAAACCTGGCAGGGTCTCTGAGCTGTTGGCTGACCTGGATCACTGGGCTGGTCGACTGACGCCCGGTTCCTACAGCAGCGACGACCTGCTGTTCTGGTTGGTGGCCAAGCTCCCTCGAGAGCTATGGGACGAGTGCCGTTCGACGGCGGAGCGCAAGGCTAGATCCCTCCGCTACGAGGATCTATGCATGCTACTCCTGGAGCTGGCGCTGGAGAAGGAGAGCGACCAGCACTTCAACAATTACCGTCCTGGAGGAGGAGGTTCTGGAGGTCATGGCAAAGGGTACCAAGGGTCCCGACCTGGGCAGGGGACTACCCCCAAACACGCCCACGCCCGCATCATGGAGAACGTGAAGGAGCTATTCTGGTGTGATGCCAGAGACGAGCAGGGCCACCTGCAGCACGCCCCTGACTGCGAGCAGCGAGACTGCTTCGTAGTCGAGGGGAAGCAGCAGGAAAAGAACACCGGCGCCAAAGCGAAGCTGCCGGATCATTACAGGTGCACCATCACGTGTGCATTCTGCGGGAAGCGGAAGCACTACGAGGATGAGTGCTACCATAAGCAACGCCTATCGGCGAAGCTTAAAGGTGAAGATCCTGGCAAAGGCTCAGGCAAAGGTGGAGGCAAAGGCAAGGGCAACGACTCCGGCAAGGGCAAGTCGAAAGGACGTGGTCAAGGGCAAGACAAGGGTCAAGGTGGACGAGGAGGAGGCGCTAACCGCCAGCCCGACAACAAGAACAAGGACAAGAACGGAGGCAACCCCAACCCTAATCCAGGGGGGAACTCCGAGCCCTCTGGAGGGCACTCTGGTCCTACCACAGGCTCACAAACGCAGGCCCAGCAAGAACAAGGAGCCAAGCGTGAGCATGAAGGTGGTGATGACGGCAACGCTAAGAAGAGGAGCCGTTTCATGAGGATGGCCCGCAAATTGCGGAACAAGGGGTTCGAGGTGACCTGTCCCGCGGAGTTCTGACGGGGACGCTCTGGTGGCACCCAAGACCTGGTGTTTTGGGTACGTATCCGACTAGGGGGACGCGAATACCTTGGGGTATTGGACACTGGCGCGACCATATCTATAGTGGCCAAGAAAATTTTACCTTGTGGGAGCCTGAAGAACACCATGACCACCGCTGCTATACGCATGGGGGATGGACATGTGGTGCACAGCTGCGGGGACTGTGAAGTGGAGGTACCTATGGGCTCCCGGACTATCGCCCATCGGTTCTATGTGATGGACACTGAGGCCTTCGACTTTGTACTGGGTACTGACTTCTTCGTACAGCACTCCCAGATACAATCCCTGACGCTGCAAGCGCCCTACCTCCTCTACGTGGACCACGGCAGTGGCAGAGAGTCTGTGCCACTGGAGCAGTCGGAACATACCTCGAGTTACCTGAGGCTATCGAAGGAGGAGCCCTCGAACATGATGGCGGCCTCCAAAACTGAGGACTATCAACTATTGGGGGAAGTCCTAGACCAAGGTCTGAAGGAGTTGGGTTACTCTCGAGAAGACCTGAGTGTGGAGTTGTTCGCCAGCGACAAGCAACATGTACTGGACCTTTACTGCAGCAAGGGGAAGAACTGCAGCTACAAATTTTACTGGCCCTCTTTCGGGATGGCCTACGGGAACCCCAGGTTCAGTGAACTGGGGAAGGTGCTGACCAAGGTGGCCTTGGAACGTTCCCGTGTGGTCCTGTGTTCCCCCGATTGGGGAGCCCATGGGGGCAACGAGTACTGGCGAAACCTCCTGGACAGGCTGACTATCAGCTCTGTTCGTTTGCCTGATGAGGCCATCTACGTGCCTCTGGGACGCAAGACGCCTATTGGGAAGCCCGGATGGGGGAGTATGCTAAGCGTGGTGGACGGAGGTCTAACCTCCATTCCCTGGGAGGATCTGGACCCGACTCTGGTCCAGGCTATACAACGAGAAAGCGATGGACTCGCCTTGGGTGACTTGAAGGATCGCCTACGACCTCAAGATGCTGTTGAGACTACACCCGGAGGAGATGAGTACGTCGTCACTGACAACAACGCCCCCAACTCTCCCTGTCATGTACCTGTTCCTGATGGAGTCTCTGAGTGTGGACTATCTGAGCTACCTAGCTCTATCCACTCAGATGACGAAACTGAGCACGACGCCTTCTTCGTGCAGACCTGTCCGGAGGAAGTGGAGAACGCCGAGTACGTCGCCCCACTGAAACCCCTACTCTCCATGAGGGTGGAAGACCCCGTGGACGAGGAGCTGGACCCTCGATCCAGGCTCAGGGAGTATGTGGATTCCAAGAGGAAGTTGGTGGCGAAAAAGCTATGCTACGCGAAGCCTACCCGCAGCTCATGGCCACTGAAGCAAGGACGTATGGGAGACCTATCCCAGTTGAAGGAGGACCTCGAACAGAAGATCACCACCTGGCAAAGGGAGGTAGATCTTAAGCTCATGAAGAGCGTGTGGGGCGCCCATGTGAGGACCCCAGAGGAGGACGACCTCTCGGAGGAATGTGTATGTGAACCCCCTCGAGCGTGCCTATGTTGCCATCGTCCACCGGAGATGGTTGAACAAGACCTTCTATATGCCTACCAAGGGCTGAAGGACACTACCACGGGCGAAGAGTCGGTGGAGGACCACCTCCCGACGTCTATTACTCAGGGGGCAAGCAACTTACACTCTGACGAGGACATGGAGGACAAGATCAAGGTATTGGACCCGCGGGTACAGAAGCTTATAAGGACCTATCTGGAGGTGTTCGGAGAACTACCCCCTCCAGCCTCATGTGACAAGCTGGTACAGATGGACCTCAAGCTGAAACCCGAGTTCGTGGGTCACAAGATCCGGAGGACAGCCTATCCAGCTCCTAAAGAGCAGGCCGACGAGATTGAGCGACAGATACAAGAATGTATCGACGCTGGCCTAGTCCTGGAGTACAAGGACGGGGACTACCCCCTACACTGCAGCCCCTGTTTCCTGGTGGCTAAACCTGGGTCTACAGCCAAACGGCTGGTAGTGGACTACGGAGAGCTGAACAAGAGAACCGTGAACCACTCAGGGTCCATTCCCAATATGGAGTCTACCCTGGAGAAGATAGCCTCCTGTCGCTACAAGACCAAGATGGACAAGAGGAGCGGATTCTGGCAAGTGGACCTGACGCCCAACGCACAGGAACTACTGGCCTTCATCACCCCTCAGGGGAGGGTATTCAAGTGGAAGGTCATGCCGTTTGGCGTGGCTAACGCACCCGCTCTATTCCAAGAGCTGATGAACAAGATCTTGTCCATCCTACGAAGGAGACCTAAGGTGCAGGAGCTCATATCCCGTGGTGCCCAGATGGAGGCTCACATCGACGATGTATGCCTCGGGACCAATACCCAGGAGGATCACCTAATCCTCTTGGGTGACTTCTTTGCGGTCTGCCAGGAGAACCACACACGACTCAAGCTGGAGAACTGTGAGTTCAGGCAGGAGACCATGCAGTACCTGGGGTTTGACGTTGGCTATGGGTGGTGGACCCCAGCGGCCTCTAAGGCCAAACCCCTGATGGATGCCAAGGTACGACACGAAGACCCCAAGAAAGGACTTCATGATGTACGCAGTTTCATTGGGGCGTGCAACTTCTATCGCCGCCACATCAAGAACTTCACCTACACCAGCGCCGTCCTGACGGACTTGATCAAGAAGAGTACTACTTGGCGCTGGGGCCCACAAGAGCAACAAGCGTTTGACGAGCTGAAAGACAAGGTAGCCAACGCTAAGTGCTTGGGCGTACCTAGAGCACAAGGGGAGATTATCCTGGTGACCGACGCCAGCAATGTGGGCGGTGGTGGAACGTTGTTCCAATGGCAAGCACTAGAGAAGGAGGAGTTCGACTCGGCCATTTCCCAACGGGGGACTGAAGGTCTCAACCGAGATGGAACCCTCAAGCACAGCTACCCTGACGACAAGTGGGTCCTAGTACCTCTGGGCCACTGGAACTGGAAGTGGAACCAGGCCAGGGGGAACTACTCCACCTATGAGCAGGAATTGCTCGCGGGTATGCTGGTGCTATCCTCACAAGCACGACTGTTGGGGAGTAACCCTGTGGTCTGGCTGTGCGACCAAGAACCGGTCCGCAGTTTCCAGAAGGGTCCCCCACCTGAGAAGGCCAAGCTACGGCGCTGGTGGACCTACCTCAGTCAACTACGGCTGACGGTACACCATATCCAGGGAGTGAAGAAAGAATGTGCCGACTACATCAGCCGCAACAACTTCGACGCCCTGATTGGTGCCCGGTCTGAAGCGCTGGCTAAGGAGGCGTCCAGCCATATGGACGTCCACTTGGACCTCAACATGACGATGATACGCCCCCTGGATGGACTCCAACAATCGGAGTACCTGAAGGAGTTTGGGGATATCTACAAGCGCCTGGAGAAACGCCTTGAACCCCTCCTGGTCAACCAAGACCAGTGGAAGAGGGACAAGAGCTACCTCTGGCACGAGGACCGCATCGTGGTGCCTAGTGACCGAGTCCCAGCGCTGCTGAAGTGGACCCATGAGTCCAGTGGTCATGTGAGTGCTGACCGTACCCTGAGGCTGTTCAAGCAGTGGTTCCACACTACGTGGACTGACGACCAATTGCGGAAACCCCTCCAGCCTATCGTGGACAAGTGCCCGTGCAGGTCCTGTAAACCAGGGGATATCAGGGACAGAGGTCTCTACTCGACCCTGCCCATCCCTCACTGTGCTAACAGTGTTCTATACGTGGACTACACGGAGATGCCGAAGTTCGGGGGCTATGACTTCGCCCTCGTGGTAACCTGTGGGTTGACCAGGTTTACCAGGGTGTTCCCATGTACCAAGCACATTACCGGGGAGGAGACTATCAAGATACTCCTGGAGGAGTGGTTTTGTGTCTATGGGGCGCCAAAGGAGATCAACTCCGATGAGGACGTACGTGTACGCTCAGATACTGGCTGGTACAAGAGGGTCCTGAGATCCCTCAATGTCCAGGTGTCTACGGGGATTCCCTACTCTCACACGAGCAACCCCCTATGTGAGCGACAGATCCGTGTCCTGAAGGAGAATGTTCGGATATGGTGCAAAACTGAACGCACCAGAGACTGGGTGAGACTACTCCCCGTCATATCCTTGATGATGAACTCCCAAGAGAGTTCAGCTACTGGCTACTCGCCCCATGAGCTATTCCTAGGGCGCCCGGCATGGTTCCTACATGCCCCCTATCCAGAGGACACTCATTCTTCTGTGGGTGAATGGGTCCAAGAGCAACAAGCGAAGGTGGACAAGGCCAAGGCTATGCTCCAGAGAGTGAGGGAGCGTCAGTGGAACAAGAAGAACAAGCACCGAGTACCGGCCACCTACCAAGAGGGGGACTGGGTGCTGGTGCACCACAGTCGACTACCCGCCTGGCCACACTCTACCAGCGATGACCCATACTTCGGACCGTACAAGATTCTATCAGTGGATGGACACCGTATCACCGTGCGGTGTTCTCCCCGTCTAGGGGGGACCCTGGTGTGCGCGGCTCAACACTTGAAGCGCTACTACGATCCTGAAGACCTCTGTGGGGAGGAGTGGGAGCTGAACGACGAGGAAATCGCCGCTCTGGACCTACAAGGGGCTGCCAGCCCTATGGAAGTTGAGGGTGAACTCCCCGACATGAACGCCGAGGAGATGGCTAAGGAGGGCTTCTACCTGGTGAAGTCTGTCCTACGCCACCGCTATCGCCAGGGTTGGCGCTTCCTCACCCTCTGGGAAGGGTTTGGAGTCGAAGAGGCCACCTGGGAGCCTTTCTCTGCATTTGTTCTACCTGAGGGACGCCTAAACTCAGTTCTGGTTGACTACTTGTCCCAGAACAACCTTGGTGAGTTGCTGAGGCTCGCTGAGACGCTTGCCTCCAAGACTAAAGCTAGGGACTGAACCTTACCCTTACCTGCCAAAGCGTATGTGTGAGTGTGCTAGTCCTAAGGTCCTGAGAGCAAGCCGCAGAAGTGGTGTCCTAATTATACCCAAGTCTGCACGCTTGCTAAACCTGGAGGGTTGGCTTATTGATGCCACGGGGTACGCCCCGGGTCTCCCCTCCCCTAAGCGCCCAATTTCTGTGCTGGCGCAAAACCTTTGGGGAATACCCAGCGTACTAATCCAGGTATTGTTTTCCCTACCTAACTGTCTACTACAGGGAGGGGTGGCCAAAAGCTATGAAGGCAACAAAACGCCGTTTTGCTATGTGGCCAAAACACTGACCTAACCACTGCCACAGCCCACCAACCCTGCTAAAATTGCAGGAAACGGGTGGGACAGTGACACACGCACTACAGGTCCTACACACCCTACTGTGGCACCATCCTGGTGGGCGAGCACTGCTGCAACCGGCTCAAGCCCCCACTGAGGACTACCACTCCTACACGCACACTCTACTGGGCGTTGCGAAGGCAAAGGTCTCATGGGTCCTAACGACCCTCCTGTGAAGATGACAAGAGAACACAGCGCTGCTAAGCGACTGTGTCCTAACAGGGGACGCCACAACGCGTTTCCCCTGCTAGGGCTTGGAGGGAAGGAGTGCTCTTGCGTGCACGGCGCAGATGTTGATGGAGTCGGACTCCCCGCTCTGCCACAGGCAGAGGGGAGTTACTTGTTTGTGTGATCTGCGCCCTGGTTTAGCAGGGCATGAAAAAATTGGTATGCTGCTGCACCAATCACCCTACCTGCCCACCTGTAAAGCAAAGGCAAATGAAGAGGCGTTTGCGGCGGAGGAACCAAGCCACACTCCCCGTATTATACGGTTCTCAGTGTGACCTATAATACACTGTCCGCAAACACGCTGAAGATCCAGCTACCTCTGTCAAGCAAGCAAGCGTTAAGGGACCCCTCAGGTTCTCTTAAAGAACGTACCGAGGAGCCCCTGGGTAGCCTAAACAAGGTTTACCGTGCGCACTTCGCGTGGCCTACCCTTTAATGCGTGTGTGCATGCGCGAGTATGCACGACTGGCGTGGGCAAACCTGCCCATCTCAACCTCAATCACGAACTCCACCAGGGGGTGGCCCCGCCTGGGCTTACTCACCTTACCTACCGCTGGAGAGAGAGAGCAAGTGAGGGGCGGACGCGAAGAACGTTGCTATGCACCTGTGTGTATGTCTAATCACCCTGATCTGACCTCTAATCATCTGCAATCTTTCTAATCAATCCCTCTATCGCGTCCTATCGTTGTTAGCGCTGCTACAAGACTCGTTCATGGAGACAGGAGACGAGCAATGTGTATGCGGCATACGAGACGAGCATACCTGTAGTTTATACCTGACTCATTGAAGTCTTTTCGATTGATTTTCGAATTGTTGAATTTTAGACACTTCTATTAGTGTAGGTGGAATCTGTATGTTTATTTATTAATGTGTGTCTCGTCATTTTCAAGACTACGTGAGACATACGTTTATAATGCCATTATTTCTGCATTTTCCGGCGCTTCGCTAGGAGCCGCTCCTGCGCGCCACCATTTTATGCGTAGGAATTTCTTGATTTAAAAAATCTAGAGATGACTATAATTTTTATAAAAATGTGCTTCTGATGCACAATTGGATTCTGCTCAGGTGTGTCGTTTCAGAAAAATTCTAGGCCGTCATTTGACGGATTTTGATGTCGTCGCTTCGTTTTTGCGTGGATTCGTCCATAATTCTCCCATTCCTGCCTCTGCAGATACCCACCCGCAGCCTCGCTGAGTAGGCCGTGTTCGGGCCGAAACGCAGCAGCCTGGAGAGACTGAGCAGAACCCAAGACCCCACCAAGGGGCAATTTAATTTTTTCGAGACTCCCTTCGCCCTAAGACAGGTCACAGGTCGCCAGCAGGTCTACGAGAACCCATACGAGTGTGTATATTGTGTCTTGCGTTGGGTTTGTGTCGCGCTGCGTCTTGGAGGGAGGGATGCACATGCACATGTTTTGGCATGCTCCCAAACTAACCCAACCAAGCCACAGGAGCCCCGGCAGCGCCATGAGCGCTGAGTCTTCTGTAGGAAATGTTACAAACAGAGCAGCAAAAGAGCGCCAGCCATGGAGAGCGCCCATTTTTCTGTGTGAGGGAAACTGTAGGTATTTTAAAGTAGATGTGGAAACCAAGGAAAGGCCAAGAAAAATTCCCTTTTTCCTAAAATGCGACAGTGGTGGCCACCACAGCACAAGGGGGGAGTAAGAAAAAGTGCTTTTCCAATGCTTTGAGGCATACTCTAGTTGTATTAGAGATGCACTGAGCATGCATGCATTTCTATCTTAGTATTGGTCCCACCAAAACTGGTGATAACACATTTTGACCTATGGAACCAAACACCCAATCAGGATATGGAGTGGACCCCTTAATCCCCTTTCAATGTGAGGCAAATCATCTTTTCCTGAATTGACTGAGTACTGACATATCCAAGGCAGAGCCTATGAATTTATCTATGTTTTTCCATGAATTCTTAGCTATCCTAGTGGTATGCACCCTAGGGGGCTGGGCACCTCTTTTTGAGAGGTCCTGGGTTCAACTCTTGGTCAGCCTAGCTAAGTAGGAAGATCCCATGTGACATGGCAGTGACCTCATCGCCACATACCCTGCCACCTCAGCACATATGGGACCCAAAACAAAGAGTGCACATCTCCTGAGATGGCACTATGGAGAGAGAGTGACCATGGGGCAGTTTTCCAACTCTTTTCCAAAACAATTTAGCTATCTTTGTGAATATGCATTCCGATTTGACCTGAGTTGCAGTTTCTGTGAATATCCATCTATCTTTCACTGTTTACACTGCAGCCCTTCATGCTTTGATCCTGATTCTCTTCTCCTTGCATACTTCTGGCTTGGGCTATCCTGGATTGACTTGGATTTACTGTATTTCAACAAACAAAAGCTTTTCATCTCCCAAAACAAGCAGCAGGACACCCTACAGCAACAGCAAGCAGCAGGAGAAGCAAAAACACAGTGCTGAAACCACTATAAACTTTTCTGCACGTGGACTGTCACTGTGCCATAGTGTCAGCCCTCGGGTCAATATGTCTACTCCAGCCCACCGACTGCTGCACGAGGCCCGAGCCTTGTCCGATCCAAAGGACAAGACCTTGAGTGGGATGGAGCCATTTGGGAATTCATTTCAATGAGGTATCGGATCACTGCTAGGCATTACACCCCCCCCCCTCCCCACACCCGATGGTGCCTACCTCACTTTGGGATGTGGTGTGACATGGAGAGAGTCTCCGGCCTCTTCACAAGTTCAGGACTGATGATCTATCCCTGGCCCACATGCACGACGGGTTTCATCAAATTTTGTGGTGCCCACTGTGGTATTGGGAATGCTTTTCCTGCGATGCCTATGGCGTGTCCGTAGCGCGCAGGAAGCATTCGTAGTGGTGTGTTGTGTGGCACAAGCGGCTTTTGGGATTGCAATCCGAGTCAGTATTATGGCGGCTGTCCCTAAAGCACCGCATCACAGTCACGGCAGCCTGAAAGCCGTCAAAAAAGAAATGGAAGCCCCTCATTGTGGACACCCTCTCTTTGTAGGGCGTGATTCATTCACACAGCGCGCGTGCCATCCACAAAGTTTGTATAGGACCATAGGACCAAGCTGCATAGTACTGCCTAGTTTCAGTAACGATGAGCCTTGATCTGCATTTATGTGAGTTCTGAGTCATACCTCTTGTCTTGTCTATCCTCTCTCCCTGGCACATCACGAAGCGAATAGCAAGCAGCAAACAAATACTTGTGAATACTTGTAAGTGATGATCTCCGTAATCTCCTTCAGTACGCTCAGTCATGTCAAATACATTGATTGCTAATATACACTAGCAATGAAATGTAAAATCCACAAATGTTAGTCATGATTATCTAATTACATAACAATCTTCCTTGAAATCGCTATATTTCGAAACAAACACTTCACTTCTACAATGCCCTCTGCGACATGATCTGGCACCTTGAATGCGCGATCTTCAGAGCAAGCGACTATTCAATGTGACGATAAAGATTGAACTTCATATGCAAACAATTAGCATTTATCATCACGTCATCATGATGCTATGGATTATCAGGTTAAAGTAATTTAAAATCTTGTTCATTCCGATTACACTTCCCTGCTAGACTCAACATTCGGGGGGGAGTGATTACACCAAGAGGGTTGGGCCAAGTAGTTTCTATTACACTCCCTTGCCAAGCTATGTGCTAGGGTTAACCACCTGGACCCTCAGACATGCTGATTAAGAAATAGATAGAACTGCTTGGGCACTCTCACACAAATAGACAGTCAGAAAGTGTGGAGCCATCCCTAGTACTAATCTTGAGCTCAAAGTTATGATGTTAAGTGGCGCAAAAGGTAAAAGAACATTCTATTGAACAATGCTACTCTTGAGCAAAGAATCACAAACTTGCTCATTCTAATATGAAACCAAGTTAGGACACAAAGCCAGATTAGTTTGGGCGGGGGGTCTCGGGCTGAGAAAAATTTTGCCCATCATGGGGGTCTTAAACAATGTCAACCGTAGAGAGGAAAGCATGGGGGCCAGCCAGGCCAAGTTGTCCAATACGCCTTTACAAGAGCAGTGTGTAGCTATGCCATCACGGTGTGGGCCATCCAAATATGCAAAATCAAGCTGCAGAACAAAAAAAGAGGCAATGCTAAATGCGTTGCTGTCTGGACCCAAGTCGTCGGGGGGGGTTTATGCAAACATGAATGCTGTCCATGATCTCCGGTTGAATTATAGTAGCGTGTGTCGTCACTGTGTTTCCACATGACCACAAGAAGTCTGTAAAATCATTCCCCAAGGTTACAAGATTCAATATAAATGTAAGAAAAGCAATAGGAGTGAAAATGTAGAAGTGTACTTGGGCATGTGCTCCACAGATTGCATAGTAACACAAAATCGGAGAGTAGTCTAGGTTGGACTACTCCCCTGCCAAAACCAATGCATGGTTGTGGGGGTGGGGGCCAAACTTTGATATCCATTCACATGCCAGGATGGTGTCTTTATGCCAGGCACGGGGGCCTACCCTCATGGGCAATGGCCATCCCTCCGGGTGTCCCCTGATTTCGATCCGACAGCTTTTTGCATCGGGTACGGGGGCCTACCCTCATGGCATGACATCCCTCCGGGTTTCCCTTTATTTCGATCTGACTCCGTTCATCAAATTCAACCAAAACTTGACGGGTGGAGGTTCTATCATTTGTGCCTTAAGGTTAACACAAATGCGTGGGGTACAGGGGCTAATCACGAATGAGCAGTCTCGAAATCATAGGCATGGGTATAAACAATGAGTAGAAATCGTGGTCATCTGTCTCCACAACACAGCAGCTGGGCAATTGTGGCAATATGCCACTATTTGAGCCTACGCTCCCGAGCCATGTCCCCACAATCTTCCAGCCCTCAATACTGCCTCCTTCTAATCCTGAAAATAATTTAGCCATGTCGTTGCCTTCAAAAAAAGAAGAAACAGAGTTCCTTTAGCACTCTTGGGCAAAGGCAACCCTCCAAATGTTCACCAGGGGCGGATCCCCTCGTTGTTTTGCTATGAGTAGGAATGCATGGGCGCTTCTGTCCCCTGGGGCATCTCCCAGCCTGGTTTTGTTTAAATGGAAGTCTTCCTAGGGCATGGTAGTTTGGTGGCCTGATGCCGGCTTACACTCCTATAGGGTGTTCAACCCAAAGGCGAAGTCTTTTCTACGAGGGTATACATAAAACCCCAAGTTGGAATATGTTGGCGCTTCGGAATACTAATCTGGGGCTGAGCTTTAGCCGTTCAAAAATGGAAATCATGGGCTGAGGCTGTGCAACCAAGGGCCTCAATCTCCACCTATTCTAGTTCTGTGATGTGTATCGGAATAAGCATATCTAGTCATGTTGCTTTTGTTGGAAATGATGTTGGAAACAATAAAAAGAGGAGGAGGAGAGCAGGGGTGGGGGGTTGTGTTATAGCAATTGTTGGAAACTGAGGGATTGTTACCACCTCAAACTCATGGGTCAAGGCCCCATAATGGGCCTAGGCCATGATTCATTCTCAATGTGCCAAGGCCCTCATTGTGGGCCTAGTCACACGGAGGCAACACCTACACACCCTCGTGGAGTCACAATTGGCAAAGCCCTTCTTGTGGGCCTAGCCTAGCGATGAAGCAAATCTGGGCCTGAGCATGTGGCAAGGCCCTTCTTGTGGGCCTAGTCACACCGTTCCACCCATGTATCATGTAGGCAAGGGGCCACCCACAAGGCCGAACTCGCTGAGTATCGCAAAGACAATCAGGAGCTAACACGTGGTGAGTGAGGTGCAAAAAGGCGTGTGCAACCTCAAAACTCCAAAACATGGTTTTGAAAAGTAAAATAGGGCAAAAACAACAAAGCCTACAGAGACGGCCCTCAAAAGGTCCAACCCTGGCACACTTTGCACAAAAAAATCAGTACCTGTTTTTTCGTTGCACAAACAAGCAGGTATCAGGGTGACAGGGGGCTGAGATACTCAGGACCCAAGATAGACACAGGCATTCCACACTGAGCCTGCCCGAGACACTCCAGGCCAAAAGGGTCAACATCCACTGGAGGGTCTCAACACTTGAAAATTAAAAACAAAAGGAAGGGCGCACATCAGTACAAGTGGAGCAATAAGAACAAAAGGCTCTTGGAGGCACCCGGGGCCTCCCCACACAAGTCAATTTTGCAGATGTGCAGCAAAATCATTGAGATGCCACTCACGAGCAGCGCGTGTATTGGCAGAGAGAGGGAGGACACAAAACGCCACATAAACAACTTGGAGCCGAGCACATTAGCAGCACCGAACCCAGCAGCGCACACAAGCGCTGCGCGCAACCCCCCAGCGCAGCAGGGCGAACTCCTTCGTGATAGCAGTAGCGCGCTTCAAAGAGACAGTAGCGCGCTGCAGACCCACAGCGTAGCAAGGCGAACTCCTTCGTGATAGCAGTAGCGCGCTGCATCTGCTATCTTGGCGCCAAGGCATGCATTGGCACGATCAGCATGAGGGCGGCGACGGCGCTGTCATTCAGGAACAGGCAACGCGCGAGCATGAGCAGCGGGAGCAGCAGGCAATGCGCCAGCAACTAACAGCTTCGGGTCCGCCACCTCAGAACTCACTTCCACAGCAGCCGGCGGCACCATACTCCTTGGTGAACAGCGATGGCGCCCTCACTCAAGATTAGTAGAGGTGCAAACTGGACTGGGCGGTGACAAAAACCCTGCTTGTAGAACACGAGGAAAGATGATCTCCTTCACAGCTTGGTGCTGCAAGTACTCCTTACGAGCATCCAGAACACCACAAGCTTCTGGACAGTGCGAGTTTCTGGGACACGCACTCGTGTTTTACTGAATGCACTGTCCAAACGTTTGCCACTATCAGATTCGCCGCCGTCCTTGCACCTGCTGCACCCACTTGCGGAGCTCACGTGAATGCAACCACAGCCAAAGCGAGGTACAAAAGCGTGGTCAAGGAGCAAACCGGCGATGCAACCGTTCTTCCTGAAGCTGTCACAGCAACGCTAACGGTCGTGATTTCCACGAGGAACGCAATCAATGTTTTGTAACTTTTCTGAGTCATACCTCTTGTCTTGTCTATCCTTTCTCCCTGGCACATCACGAAGCGAATAGCAAGCAGCAAACAAATACTTGTGAATACTTGTAAGTGATGATCTCCGTAATCTCCTTCAGTACGCTCAGTCATGTCAAATACATTGATTGCTAACATACATTAGCAATGAAATGTAAAATCCAAAGATGTCAGTCATGATCATCTAATTACATAACAATCTTCATTGAAATCGCTATATTTCGAAACAAACACTTCACTTGTACAACGCCCTCTGCGACATGATCTGGCACCTTGAATGCGCGATCTTCAGAGCAAGCAACTATTCAATGTGACGATAAAGATTGAACTTCATATGCAAACAATTAGCATTTATCATCACGTCATCATGATGCTATGGACTATCAGGTTGAAGTAATTTAAAATCCTGTTCAGTCCGATTACACTTCCCTGCTAGACTCAACACTCGGGGGGGGAGTGAGTACACCAGGAGGGTTGGGCCAAGTAGTTTCTATTACAATGAGTTGCATGCATCCTTTGCGCTTATTTGCAGCGCATTGGTGTTTGTTGTTGTGTATCGGTTCCCATAGGTTTGTGGGAACTATCGAGAATTTGGATTCTGATTGGCGTATCTTCTCCAGGGGGCGGGGAGGGGGTTCCCGGAAATCCAATGGTGTGGGGGTTTTTGCGACCCGCCCCCACTTTTTAATAATGGTCTGTGGGGGGGGGGGGGTTTAAGGAGGTTTCGGATGCAAGCACACCAATTCATGCGAAAAATGTTTGGTGATATTCTTTGGGGCTACACATCCACAGCTTTGTCTTTGCCCACAATGCAGTCTCTTTTGATTTTATCCCCTCTTCTAGGGGATGAAATCAAATGCAAGGGTTATGTAGCAATTCCGCCCACTTGTGGGCCACCAAGAAGGCAGGGGTGAGGTAGCCACTTTTGATTGTATCCCCTTTTCTAGTGACCCTCGACAATGCAGTTGTTATGTAGCAATTTTACCCATTTGTGGGCCCCTAAGAAGGCAGGGGTAAGTTCGCCACTTTTGATTTTATCCCCTCTTTTGAGGACCCCCGAGAATGCAGGTGTTATGTGGCAATTCTAGCCATTTGTGGGCCTCCAAGAAGGTAGGAGTGAGGTAGCCACTTTTGATTTTATCCCATATTCTGGGGACCCTCGACAATGCAATTGTTATGTAGCAATTTTGACCATTTGTGGGCCCCTAAGTAGGCAAGAGTGAGGTAGCCACTTTTGATTTTATCCCCTCTTCTTGGGACTCCCAAGAATGCAGTTGTTACTTAGCAATTTTTCCCACATCTGGGCGCCCGAGAAGGCAGGGGTAAGGTAGCCACTTTTGGTTTTATCCCCCCTTCTGACATACCAATTCCGCCCACTTGTGGGCCCCCGAGAAGGTAGGGATTAAGGAGCCACTTTTGATTTTATCCGACGGGGGCTGCTCTTGGTCAAGACCCAGCCCCAAAGGGGAGGGGGGGGGCTCTACACTTAGGAGGCCCATAAAGAAAAGTTTATAGTGGTTTCAACACTGTGTTTTTGTCTCTCCTGCTGCTTGCTGCTGGTGTAGGGTTTCCTGCTGCTTGTTTTTTGAGATGAAAACCTTTTGTTTGCTGAAATATAGTCAATCCAGGATACCCCAAGCCAGAGGTGTGCAAGGAGAAGAGAATCAGGGTCAAAGCATGAAGGGCTGCAGTGTAAACAGTGAAAGATGAAAGGATATTCACAGAAACTGCAACTGAGGTCAAATCGGAATGCATATTCACAAAGATAGCTGAAATGTTTTGGAAAAGAGTTGGAAAACTGCCCCATGGTCACTCTATCTCCATAGTGCCATCTCAGGAGATGTGCACTCTTTGTTTTGGGTCCCATATGTGCTGAGGTGGCAGGGCATGTGGCGATGAGGTCACTGCCATGTCACATGGGATCTTCCTACTTAGTTAGGCTGACCAGGAATTGAACCCAGGACCTCTCAAAAAGAGGTGCCCAGCCCCCTAGGGTGCATACCACTAGGATAGCTAAGAATTCATGGAAAAACATAGATAAATTCATAGGCTCTGCCTTGGATATGTCAGTACTCAGTCAACTCAGGAAAAGATGATTCGCCTCCCAATGATAGGGGATTAAGGGGTCCACTCCATATCCTGATTGGGTGTTTGGTTCCATAGGTCAAAATGTGTTATCACCAGTTTTGGTGGGACCAATACTAAGATAGAAATGCCTGGATGCTCAGTGCATCTCTAATACAACTAGAGTATGCCTCAAAGCATTGGAAAAGCACTTTTTCTTACTCCCCCCTTGTGCTGTGGTGGCCACCACTGTCGCATTTTAGGAAAAAGGGAATTTTTCTTGGCCTTTCCTTGGTTTCCACATCTACTTTAAAATACCTACAGTTTCCCTCACACAGAAAAATGGGCGCTTACCATGGCTGGCGCTCTTTTGCTGCTCTGTTTGTAACATTTCCTACAGAAGACTCAGCGCTCATGGCGCTGCCGGGGCTCCTGTGGCTTGGTTGGGTTAGTTTGGGAGCATGCCAAAACATGTGCATGTGCAGCCCTCCCTCCAAGACGCAGCGCGACACAAACCCAACGCAAGACACAATATACACACTCGCATGGGTTCTCGTAAACCTGCTGGCGACCTGTGACCTGTCTTAGGGCGAAGGGGGTCGTAAATAAAATTAAATTGCCCCTTGGTGGGGTCTTGGGTTCTGCTCAGTCTCTCCAGGCTGCTGCGTTTCCGCCCGAACACAGCCTACTCAGCGAGGCTGCGCGTGGGTATCTGCAGAGGCAGGAATGGGAGAATTATGGACGAATCCACGCAAAGGCGAAGCGACAACACCAAAATCCGTCAAATGACGGCCTAGAATTTTTCTAAGACAACACACCTGAGCAGAATCCAATTGTGCATCAGAAGCACATTTTTATAAAAATTACAGTCATCTCTAGATTTTTTAAATCAAGAAATTCCTACGCATTAAAAGGCGGCGCGCAGGAGCGGCTCCTAGCGAAGCGCCGGAAAATGCAGAAATAATGGCATTATAAACGTATGTCTCACGTAGTCTTGAAAATGACGAGACACACATTAATAAATAAACATACAGATTCCACCTATACTAATAGAAGTATCAAAAATTCAAGAATTCGAAAATCAACGAAAGAGACTTCAATGAATCAGGTATAGACTACAGGTATGCTCGTCTCGTATGCCGCATACACATTGCTCGTCTCGTGTCTCCGTGAACGAGTCTTGTAGCAGCGCTAACAACGATAGGACGCGATAGAGGGATTGATTAGAAAGATTGCAGATGATTAGAGGGCAGATCAGGGTGATTAGACATACACACAAGTGCATAGCAACGTTCTTCGAGTGCGCCCTGTTTTTCTCCTCACCTTGCTTCACTATCCAGCGGTAGGTAAGGTAGGTACGCCCAGGTGGGGCCACCCCCTGGTGGAGTTCTTGATTGTGGTTAAGATGGGCAGGTTTGCCCAACACCGTCGTGCATGCTCGCGCATTCACACACGCATTAAAGGGTAGGCCACGCGAAGTGCGCACGGTAAACCTTGTTTAGGCTACCCAGGGGCTCCTCGGTACGTTCTTTAAGAGAACCTGAGGGGTCCCTTAACGCTTGCTTGCTTGACAGGGGTAGCTGATTCTTCAGCGTGTTTGCGGACAGTGTATTATAGGTCACTCTGAGAAGCGTATAACACGTGGAGAGTGGCTTGGTTCCTCCGCCGCAAACGCCCCTTCATTTGCCTTTGCTTTACAGGTGGGCAGGTAGGGTGATTGGTGCAGCAGCATACCAATTTTTTCATGCCCTGCTAAACAAGGGCGCAGATCACACAAACAAGTAACTCCCCTCTGCCTGTGGCAGAGCAGGGAGTCCGACTCCATCGACATCTGCGCCGTGCACGCAAGAGCACCTCTTCCCTCCAAGCCCTAGCAGGGGAAACGCGTTGTGGCGTCCCCTGTTAGGCCACAGTTGCTTAGCAGCGCTGTGTTCTCTTGTCTTCTTCACAGGAGGGTCGCTAGGACCCACGACATGTTCTTCAACAACACCCAGTAGAGTGTGCGTGTAGGAGTGGTAGTCCTGAGTGGGGGCTTGAGCCGGTTGCAGCAGTGCTCGCCCACCAGGATGGTGCCACTGTAGGGTGTGTAGGACCTGTAGTGCGTGTGTCACTGTCCCACCCGTTTCCTGCAATTTTAGCAGGGTTGGTGGGCTGTGGCAGTGGTTAGGTCGGTGTTTTGGCCATTTAGCAAAACGGTGTTTTCATGCCTTCATAGCTTTTGGCCACCCCTCTCTGTAGTAGAAAGATAGGTAGGGAAAACAATACCTGGATTAGTACGCTGGGTATTCCCCAAAGGTTTTGCGGGAGCACAGAAATTGGGCGCTTAGGGGAGGGGAGACCCGGGGCGTACCCCGTGGCATCAATAAGCCAACCCTCCAGGTTTAGCAAGCGTGCAGACTTGGGTATAATTAGGACACCACTTCTGCGGCTTGCTCTCAGGACCTTAGGAATAGCACACTCACACATACGCTTTGGCAGGTAAGGGTAAGGTTCAGTCCCTAGCTTTAGTCTTGGAGGCAAGCGTCTCAGCGAGCCTCAGCAACTCACCAAGGTTGTTCTGGGACAAGTAGTCAACCAGAACTGAGTTTAGGCGTCCCTCAGGTAGAACAAATGCAGAGAAAGGCTCCCAGGTGGCCTCTTCGACTCCAAACCCTTCCCAGAGGGTGAGGAAGCGCCAACCCTGGCGATAGCGGTGGCGTAGGACAGACTTCACCAGGTAGAAGCCCTCCTTAGCCATCTCCTCGGCGTTCATGTCGGGGAGTTCACCTTCAACTTCCATAGGGCTGGCAGCCCCTTGTAGGTCCAGAGCCGCGATTTCCTCGTCGTTCAGCTCCCACTCCTCCCCACAGAGGTCTTCAGGATCATAGTAGCGCTTCAGGTGTTGAGCCGCGCACACCAGGGTCTCCCCTAGACGGGGAGAAAACCGCACGGTGATACGGTGTCCATCCACTGATAGAATCTTGTACAGCCCGAAGTATGGGTCATCGCTGGTAGAGCGTGGCCAGACGGGTAGTCGACTGTGGTGCAACAGCACCCAGTCCCCCTCTTGGTAGGTGGCCGGTACTCGGTGCTTGTTCTTCTTGTTCCACTGACGCTCCCTCACTCTCTGGAGCATAGCCTTGGCCTTGTCCACCTTCGCTTGTTGCTCTTGGACCCATTCACCAACAGAAGAATGGGTGTCCTCTGGATAGGGGGCATGTAGGAACCATGCCGGGCGCCCTAGGAATAGCTCATGGGGCGAGTAGCCAGTAGCTGAACTCTCTTGGGAGTTCATCATCAAGGATATGACGGGGAGTAGTCTCACCCAGTCTCTGGTGCGTTCAGTTTTGCACCATATCCTTACATTCTCCTTGAGGACACGGATCTGTCGCTCACATAGGGGGTTGCTCGTGTGAGAGTAGGGAATCCCCGTAGACACCTGGACATTGAGGGATCTCAGGACCCTCTTGTACCAGCCAGTATCTGAGCGTACTCGTACGTCCTCATCGGAGTTGATCTGCTTGGGCGCCCCATAGACACAAAACCACTCCTCCAGGAGTATCTTGATAGTCTCCTCTCCGGTAATGTGCTTGGTACATGGGAACACCCTGGTAAACCTGGTCAACCCACAGGTTACCACGAGGGCGAAGTCATAGCCCCCGAACTTCGGCATCTCCGTGTAGTCCACGTATAGAACACTGTTAGCACAGTGAGGGATGGGCAGGGTCGAGTAGAGACCTCTGTCCCTGATATCCCCTGGTTTACAGGACCTGCACGGGCACTTGTCCACGATAGGCTGGAGGGTTTTCCGCAGTTGGTCGTCAGTCCACGTAGTGTGGAACCACTGCTTGAACAGCCTCAGGGTACGGTCAGCACCCACATGACCGCTGGACTCATGGGTCCACTTCAGCAACGCTGGGACTCTGTCACTAGGCACCACGATGCGGTCCTCGTGCCAGAGGTAGCTCTTGTCCCTCTTCCACTGGTCTTGCTTGACCAGGAGGGGTTCAAGGCGTTTCTCCAGGCGCTTGTAGATATCCCCAAACTCTTTCAGAGTACTCTGATTGTTGGAGTCCATCCAGGGGGCGTATCATCGTCATGTTGAGGTCCAAGTGGACGTCCATACGGCTGAACGCCTCCTTAGCCAGCGCTTCAGACCGGGCACCAATCAGGGCGTCGAAGTTGTTGCGGCTGATGCAGTCGGCACACTCGTTCTTCACTCCCTGGATATGGTGTACCGTGAGCCGTAGTTGACTGGGGTAGGTCCACCAGCGCCGTAGCTTGGCCTTCTCAGGTGGGGGACCCTTCTGGAAACTGCGGACCGGTTCTTGGTCGCACAGCCAGACCACAGGGTTACTCCCCAACAGTCGTGCTTGTGAGGATAGCACCAGCATACCCGCGAGCAATTCCTGCTCATAGGTGGAGTAGTTCCCCCTGGCCTGGTTCCACTTCCAGTTCCAGTGGCCCAGAGGTACTAGGACCCACTTGTCGTCAGGGTAGCTGTGCTTGAGGGTTCCATCTCGGTTGAGACCTTCCGTCCCCCATTGGGAAATGGCCGAGTCGAACTCCTCCTTCTCTAGTGCTTGCCATTGGAACAACGTTCCACCACCGCCCACATTGCTGGCGTCGGTCACCAGGATAATCTCCCCTTGTGCCCTAGGCACGCCCAAGCACTTAGCGTTGGCTACCTTGTCTTTGAGCTCGTCAAACGCTTGTTGCTCTTGTGGGCCCCAGCGCCAAGTAGTACTCTTCTTGATCAAGTCCGTCAGAACGGCGCTGGTGTAGGTGAAGTTTTTGATGTGGCGGCGATAGAAGTTGCACGCCCCAATGAAACTGCGTACATCATGAAGTCCTTTCTTGGGGTCTTCGTGCCGTACCTTGGCATCCATCAGGGGTTTGGCCTTAGAGGCCGCTGGGGTCCACCACCCATAGCCAACGTCAAACCCCAGGTACTGCATGGTCTCCTGCATGAACTCACACTTCTCCAGCTTGAGTCGTGTGTGGTTCTCCTGGCAGACCGCAAAGAACTCACCAAAGAGGATTAGGTGATCCTCCTGGGTATTGGTCCCGAGGCATACATCGTCTATGTGAGCCTCCATCTGGGCACCACGGGATATGAGCTCCTGCACCTTAGGTCTCCTTCGTAGGATGGACAAGATCTTGTTCATCAGCTCTTGGAATAGAGCGGGTGCGTTAGCCACGCCAAACGGCATGACCTTCCACTTGAACACCCTCCCCTGAGGGGTGATGAAGGCCAGTAGTTCCTGTGCGTTGGGCGTCAGGTCCACTTGCCAGAATCCGCTCCTCTTGTCCATCTTGGTCTTGTAGCGGCAGGAGGCTATCTTCTCCAGGGTAGACTCCATATTGGGAATGGACCCTGAGTGGTTCACGGTTCTCTTGTTCAGCTCTCCGTAGTCCACTACCAGCCGTTTGGCTGTAGACCCAGGTTTAGCCACCAGGAAACAGGGGCTGCAGTGTAGGGGGTAGTCCCCGTCCTTGTACTCCAGGACTAGGCCAGCGTCGATACATTCTTGTATCTGTCGCTCAATCTCGTCGGCCTGCTCTTTAGGAGCTGGATAGGCTGTCCTCCGGATCTTGTGACCCACGAACTCGGGTTTCAGCTTGAGGTCCATCTGTACCAGCTTGTCACATGAGGCTGGAGGGGGTAGTTCTCCGAAAACCTCCAGATAGGTCCTTATAAGCTTCTGTACCCGTGCCCTGCCACCTCAGCACATATGGGACCCAAAACAAAGAGTGCACAACTCTTGAGATGGCACTATGGAGATAGAGTGACCATGGGGCAGTTTTCCAACTCTTTTCCAAAACATTTCAGCTATCTTTGTGAATATGCATTCCGATTTGACCTGAGTTGCAGTTTCTGTGAATATCCTTTCATCTTTCACTGTTTACACTGCAGCCCTTCATGCTGTGATCCTGATTCTCTTCTCCTTGCACACCTCTGGCTTGGGTTATCCTGGATTGACTATATTTCAGCAAACAAAAGGTTTTCATCTCCAAAAACAAGCAGCAGGAAACCCTACACCAGCAGCAAGCAGCAGGAGAGACAAAAACACAGTGTTGAAACCACTATAAACTTTTCTGGTAGCAAGAGGCAGTCTGTCTCTGCGCACCGGCAGCAACCCCGCGCCGTACATCCAGTGCGCCGAGTACAGGCACATATAAGCAGAAGGGCGAGAAGATGGACACAAGGAAGGAGGACGCCGACGTTAAGACAGCGCCAGCGCCTGAGGCACCGGCAAGGCCAGCACCTGGGGAACCTGGACCTGGACCTAGCGGCCCTGTACCTTCGGAGCCCTTACATGGGCCAGTGGAAGTGGCTGAGGACTCGCTGGATGGACTCCAGACGGCCTTCAGGGCCCTCTCAGTCGAAGAGGTGGTCGTGGTCACTCAGCCTGTGAAGAGGAAGAGAGAGAGCGAGAAGGATGCGGGAGACGAAGCAGACGAAGGAGAGGAACAAGGGCAAGACCTGACGAATGACCCTACCTTCGAAGGCGCACCAAGCGCTTCTGGCCTCCACGCATCACCCTCTCCTATAACCATCACACTCCCAGCCGCTACAACATCCACTCCCATAACCAACCCGCCTATGGCAGAGGGCACAGGCTTTACAGGCATGCCTCCCTACCCCGCCTATGGTACGGGCCCACCTACCATTGCGCTCCCTGAGGCAACTACTGCCAGTGAGCCGGTGGCTTCCAGCTCTGCGCCGCGATGGTATGCGGCTGAATATCCCCATCCACTACCCGCTACTGGAACCTATGTGGATGTTCCCGGGTATGCGACTGGGTATGCAACCTTGAGTGGGTTGAGGAGAGGACCTGAATCTCTTGGTGGCAGGAGTAGAGCATCGGGAAGATCCTCCAACAGGTCCCTGACGCGGTCGGAGATCAACGAGGTGCTCCGAGGAGCCACTTCAAAAATCGTGGGCGACCTCACTCAAGAGATCCGAGAGAAACTGGAGCCCCTGATGATCCCGCCCCAAGCGTCACCTACCACGGTGGGAATGTCACCCCACCGAGTACAGGCCAACCACCTGGCAGCAGGGTTGACAAACACCCTGGGGAGCCTGAGGAGCCGACCGATGCCAGCTCCTGCAGCTATACCCAGAAGTCCTTTTGTACCGAGAACGGCCCAGCCGCCCTACAGCCACGTGACGAACTCTACGAGGGCCGAGCTGGACCGGCTGGGGCTGACAGCCTTAAGGGCAATGGTGGACGTGGAGCCTTATGGCTCTAGTGATCTAGGCGGAGACCCCTCCGATGATGAGCCGCCGTCGATGACTTCTACTTCGCCCTCGGAGGACGATGACCCGGAGGACCCCGAGGACCCAAAGGGGAAGAAGAAGAAGAAGAAGAAGAAGAAGACCCGACGCCCTGAGGGACGCAGGTCTCAGGAGGCGTAGGCTATCGCCACCTCCAAGATCGTGGTGAACCTGCCTGAGTTCACAGGCAAGGACCTCAGCAAGTTCGCTGAGAATTTTGGCCGGTCCCTCCGATTGACCGGCCAAACCCACGCTAGTGGGCGAGTCAAGTGCGATCTGCTCCTGCAGTGCTGCAAGACCAAGTACCTGGAGAAGCAGGTCAGGCAGATCGTGACTAACTCCGCCACCTTTGCCGATGTGTTGGTTGCCCTGGAGAGGCAGTACCCGACCTACGAAACCGACCTCTCCATCAGGGCCGAGATCCAGAACCTGCCCGTGCTGCCCAACAACCCCAAACCTGGCAGGGTCTCTGAGCTGTTGGCTGACCTGGATCACTGGGCTGGACGACTGACGCCCGGTTCCTACAGCAGCGACGACCTGCTGTTCTTCTTGGTGGCCAAGCTCCCTCGAGAGCTATGGGACGAGTGCCGTTCGACGGCGGAGCGCAAGGCAAGATCCCTCCGCTACGAGGATCTATGCGTGCTACTCCTGGAGCTGGCACTGGAGAAGGAGAGCGACCAGCACTTGAACAACTACCGTCCTGGTGGTGGAGGTTCTGGAGGCCATGGCAAAGGGTACCAAGGGTCCCGACCTGGGCAGGGGACTACCCCCAAACACGCCCACGCCCGCATCAAGGAGAACGTGGAGGAGCTATTCTGGTGTGATGCCAGAGACGAGCAGGGCCACCTGCAGCACGCCCCTGACTGCGAGCAGCGAGACTGCTTCGTAGTCCAGGGGAAGCAGCAGGAGAAGGACACCGGCGCCAAAGCAAAGCTGCCGGATCATTACAGGTGCACCATCACGTGTGCATTCTGCGGGAAGCGGAAGCACTACGAGGATGAGTGCTACCATAAGCAACGCCTATCGGCGAAGCTTAAAGGTGAAGATCCTGGCAAAGGCTCAGGCAAAGGTGGAGGCAAAGGCAAAGGCAACGACTCCGGCAAGGGCAAGTCGAAAGGACGTGGTCAAGGGCAAGACAAAGGTCAAGGTGGACGAGGAGGAGGCGCTAACCGCCAGCCCGACAACAAGAACAAGGACAAGAACGGAGGCAACCCCAACCCTAATCCAGGGGGGAACTCCGAGCCCTCTGGAGGGCACTCTGGTCCTACCACACGCTCACAAACGCAAGCCCAGCAAGAACAAGGAGCCAAGCGTGAGCATGAAGGTGGTGATGACGGCAACGCTAAGAAGAGGAGTCGTTTCATGAGGATGGCCCGCAAATTGCGGAACAAGGGGTTCGAGGTGACCTGTCCCGCGGAGTTCTGACGGGGACGCTCTGGTGGCACCCAGGACCTGGTGTTTTGGGTACGTATCCGACTAGGGGGACGCGAATACCTGGGGGTATTGGATACTGGCGCCACAATATCTATAGTGGCCAAGAAAATTTTACCTTGTGGGACCCTGAAGAACACCATGACCACCGCTGCTATACGCATGGGGGATGGACATGTGGTGCACAGCTGCGGGGACTGTGAAGTGGAGGTACCTATGGGCTCCCGGACCATCGCCCATCGTTTCTATGTGATGGACACTGAGGCCTTCGACTTTGTACTGGGGACTGACCTCTTCGTACAGCACTTCCAGATTCAATCCCTGACGCTGCAAGCGCCCTACCTCCTCTACGTGGACCACGGCATTGGCAGAGAGTCTGTGCCACTGGAGCAGTCGGAACATACCTCGAGTTACCTGAGGCTATCGGAGGAGGAGCCCTCGAACATGATGGCGGCCTCCGAAACTGAGAACTATCAACTATTGGGGGAAGTCCTAGACCAAGGTCTGAAGGAGTTGGGTTACTCTCGAGAAGACCTGAGTGTGGAGTTGTTCGCCAGCGACAAGCAGCATGTACTGGACCTTTACTGCAGCAAGGGGAAGAACTGCAGCTACAAATTTTACTGGCCCTCTTTCGGGATGGCCTACGGGAACCCCAGGCTCAGTGAACTGGGGAAGGTGCTGACCAAGGTGGCCTTGGAACGTTCCCGTGTGGTCCTGTGTTCCCCCGATTGGGGAGCCCATGGGGGCAACGAATACCGGCGAAACCTCCTGGACAGGCTGACTATCAGCTCTGTTCGTTTGCCTGATGAGGCCATCTACGTACCTCTGGGTCGTAAGACGCTTATTGGGAAACCCGGATGGGGGAGTATGCTGAGCGTGGTGGACGGAGGTCTAACCTCCATTCCCTGGGAGGATCTGGACCCGACTCTGGTCCAGGCTATACAACGAGAAAGCGACGGACTCGCCTTGGGTGACTTGAAGGATCGCCAACGACCTCAAGATGCTGTTGAGACTACACCCGGAGGAGATGAGTACGTCGTCACTGACAACAACGCCCCCAACTCTCCCTGTCATGTACCTGTTCCTGATGGAGTCTCTGAGTGTGGACTATCTGAGCTACCTAGCTCTATCCACTCAGATGACGAAACTGAGCACGACGCCTTCTTCGTGCAGACCTGTGTGGAGGAAGTGGAGAACGCCGAGTACGTCGCCCCACTGAAACCCCTACTCTCCATGAGGGGGGAAGACCCCGTGGACGAGGAGCTGGACCCTCGATCCAGGCTCAGGGAGTATGTGGATTCCAAGAGGAAGTTGGTGGCGAAAAAGCTATGCTACGCGAAGCCTACCCGCAGCTCATGGCCACTGAAGCAAGGACGTATGGGAGACCTATCCCAGTTGAAGGAGGACCTCGAACAGACGATCACCACCTGGCAAAGGGGGGTAGATCTTAAGGTCATGAAGAGCGTGTGGGGCGCCCATGTGAGGACCCCAGAGGACGACGACCTCTCGGAGGAATGTGTATGTGAACCCCCTCGAGCGTGCCTATGTTGCCATCGTCCACCGGAGATGGTTGAACAAGACCTTCTATATGCCTACCAAGGGCTGAAGGACACTACCACGGGCGAAGAGTCGGTGGAGGACCACCTCCCGACGTCTATTACTCAGGGGGCAAGCAACTTACACTCTGACGAGGACATGGAGGACAAGATCAAGGTATTGGACCCGCATGTGGCGATGAGGTCACTGCCATGTCACATGGGATCTTCCTACTTAGCTAGGCTGACCAGGAATTGAACCCAGGACCTCTCAAAAAGAGGTACCCAGCCCCCTAGGGTGCATACCACTGGGATAGCTAAGAATTCATGGAAAAACATAGATAAATTCATAGGCTCTGCCTTGGATATGTCAGTACTCAGTCAACTCAGGAAAAGATGATTTGCCTCACAATGATAGGGCATTAAGGGGTCCACTCCATATCCTGATTGGGTGTTTGGTTCCATAGGTCAAAATGTGTTATCACCAGTTTTGGTGGGACCAATACTAAGATAGAAATGCCTGGATGCTCAGTGCATCTCTAATACAACTAGAGTATGCCTCAAAGCATTGGAAAAGCACTTTTTCTTACTCATAGTGCCCCCGATTGTTTTAGCAAAAAAACGGGTTGTAGGGTTTTTTTTCATGGCTAAAAAGAGCGTACAAATTTGCATTCTTCGGCTCTGCAGAGCCCTAACTTAATGTGAGACCCGATTTCGGGCTCCATATAGCATGGCTCAGTTGGCTGGGCTCTGCAGAGCCTGGGCCACCGACCGGCCCCAAAATTGCATCTGTGTTAGGTACCCGTAAAGTTCTGTGCAAGGCATAACACTCAACAACAGCCAAGGGTTTGTGCGTGTTGACTAGTCATCCTGAAAAATGGTCACCTTGCTTATCGCGTACATTCCATCGGCCATAGCCTGAAAAAAGATTGTTATGCTTTCAATGATTGTTTTTGTGTTGATGTGCTCCTGCTTGTATCCTGCTGCTTGCCTGCTCCACTGGTTTTTGTAATTTGGAAACCAAGGAAAAGACCCAATCCACAGTCCAAGTAGGGCACAGTTCAGCATGTTAAACTCCAAACATGAAGGGCTGCAATGAAAGAGAAATAGATGTACAAAGTATTCACAACAATAGATCAAACTCTGACTGCTCATTAGAACGGATAGTTAGAAAAGCAAATAATCAAGATAGAAAACTGCCAGTATGGACACCCTCTATGAGGCGGGGTCACACTGAGATGTGTACCGTTTGTTTTTGGTCCCTTAGGTGCTGAGGTGGTAGGGCTTAGTGAGAAAAAGTGTATTTCAATGCCTTGGGGTAAGCTTTAGTTGTCTTAGAGATGCCTAGAGGCATACCCCAATTTTATCTTAGTATTGGCCTAACGAAAATTTGGATTTTAAGTAAGAGGTAAGACGCATGAGAGAACAGCTCAAGTGTGCTAGAGAATTCACGTTCGCCAAGCTCTATGCGAAATTTGGGTACAAGTTTCAAAATCTTTCCATGCCCTCATGGTGCAGTTGAGTAGAGCCGAGAACAGGGTCGTGGTTGTGAAGAATTGCCCCGGAAGAGGCTCGCAGTTCCACACAAGTCAAAGACAGCGCCGACGAAGAACAACATGCTTGAGTGCTTCGGTGTGTTTACGAAACTGGAGTCCTCGCTGAAACTTGCGCTGAACAAACTACAAAGTATTGTCTTGCTGTTGAGAAGTCCGTCTCCTTCTACGCCTGTCAAAGCCAAAAAAAATGGTTCGTCAACAGGAGACCAAAAGGTGTCACGATTCAGCTCAAGTGAAGAAGCCTACGCCGAAGGGTGAACAAAAGAGCCCTGAAAACGAAGGAACAAGCGCCAAGTGACAAATTCTACAAGCTTCGAAAAAGGCGTGAAAATTGGGTGGCCGAACAATCTCAGCAAGTAATAAGTGGGGGCAAGCCACGAACGGGACGACGCACAGGCAAAGCCGTTCAAGGACGAAGGGCTTGCCCCGTACTTCAGTGAACTTGCAGATGTTTTGGTCTCCAAACTGGAAAACAAGGAGGCCTTCGAGTGGTGCCGAACTTCCTGGCCACCATAGTCAGAGTGGGGCGATCATTTGGCTTCCAAAGAAGATAAATACAACCCATTTTTATAATCAAACAGTGTGAGTTCTTTGACAGCGCTTATTGGCAATACCTGCCCCTTCAGTAGGCGCGCTGTCATAAGAGCGCGGCCTTCACAGTTTATGCGCAGTGTTTTTGCTACCCCACGAGCTGCTTGAAGCGCTCAGCAAGAGTAGCAGTCTCTGCGAGCGCTTTGTTTTGCCAACCATTGTGCCTTGCACAATGTACAGCCTAGTTGGCTACATATATGCAGGGATGTGATTTAGATTCCTTGACATGTACATTTTCAGTATGTCAACGAGGTCTTTTTTCGGCCTCTTGGGCGACAAGCGCCTTGTGTGCTTGCACCAACAACTGCTTTTGCTTTCTTTTTTTTTGGTGCATGGGGGTTGCCCCCCGGCGAGCATAACACAAAAGCGGCCTAACCACGGGCAAGTGAGCGTTCATGGCGAGCCGAAGTTCATCGAAGGACAGCAGCCATATGTACAGTAACTCAGGGGGTGTGACCCTGCTCCAAAATGCACCAAAGGCCTGGTTACTGTGGGCTGTGGCTTCGCCATTAGCCCTGTGGTTGGTGTTATGACGCAAGACGAATCGAAAATAAAAGGGACTCTATATATTGCTTTTGCTTTCTTCTTTGTTGTTGATAAAATCTTTGTAATATGTCGAGCAGTGGTGGGGTACACCCTGCTCGTGCACTTTGAGTAAACTTTGTTTACTCAGTTTTAGTATTGTTGTATGTTGTTGCTTTCTGTTTGCCTACTCTTGTTTTGGCAGAGAGCAAAGTGGCTTTTCTTTTGTTTTCCTGCTTTCATTTAGAAAAAGCACAGGTTTTCTTTCAGTATTTTGATACTATTTTTTTTTTGTGCCATGAGCACTTAACGGCTTTTTACACCCACTACCCGCTGAGGTGTGCAAGTGCTTCTAGGGCGGTTGCGAGATGCGGCGAGGGTGATAAGCGAAGTGCGGGGCTTCAAGGTGCACAGGCAAGAGATGGTGCGTAACCTCATTACAGGGATGGGTGAGGCGGTGCTCAGGCTGGAGTGTTGGGAGGAAGGTCTGGATACGCTGTGCAGTGTGTTAACAAAAGTTGGGGAGGGGGACTTAGACGAGGAGGACGATGGATACTACAGTAGCAGCGACGAGGAGGGGGCGGTTACCGAGGACATGGCTGCTCGGGGGGTGGGGGAAGCGGGGTGTGTGACAGTGTCGGACAAGATCTGGAACAGCTTGGTCCCTCGTGACTTGCTGGGGGTGTACCAGAGGCAGTTACGGGGGGACAGTGCGGGGCTTGAAAAGTCACATGGGGGGAAGTTGGGGCCCGTGGATGCAATGCTGGAGTCCCTCAGAACTGAGACTAAGGGACTGCGCAGAACAAAGCGCCCCGAGACGGCAAAAATGTTCCTTACGTGGAAGAATGCGCTCAAATGCCGAGCCATTCTTGATGCGCGGAGAGTCAACGCAAGCGACCCCCGGAAGCCCCCGAAATTCCGACTGCCAGGGCTGGAGGCCATCCTCCACTGGATGGGACGTGCGCGCCCTCGGCGTGTGGGGGGGGGCAGGTGCCGTGTTTTTCTGGCAAAGCTGGACCTGCAGAATGCTTACTGGAGCATCCGCCTCCCCCCCGCCTTGCGCAGTGTTTTTGTGGTGGGGGGGCGGTCGGGTAGGCGTTTCCGGTATGCGAGGCTGCCATTCGGATGGGCCTATAGCCCATTGATATGCCAAAAGCTGGTATCCTATGTTATCCGGGGGGCCTTGTCGAGACGTGGTGTGCGGGGTTGGGTGTATCTGGATGACATTTTACTGTCATGCAGGAGCAATAGTCGTCTGCGGGGGGCTGTGAGGGACTGCATTCGCAGGCTGAGACGTGCGGGTTTTATTGTGGGGGCAAATTGCGAGCCGGATCCGACTGAGAGACTCAGTTTTATTGGAAAGCAGATTGACACCAAGGCTGGGACAATCAGCAATGCGGTGGGTGCCTTGGTCGGTGCCTTCAGGGCGTGGATCCAGGGGGTGGGCGCGGGGCGCCTGCCCTCAAAGGTTATGGAACGCCTCCTGGGTAAACTGTGCTGGCTGAGCAGGCCCATTGCGGGTCTGGGCGCCTTCCTGGCGGGCGCATATCGAGGTTTGCAGAATGGGAACGGAGTGTTTGGTAGGGGGGTCTGCAAGGGAGTGGCGACAGTGCTCCTATTCTCCTGTGTCCCTCAGCGGTGCGACCCTCCAGGGCCTGGTGGACGAGCGGCTTGGGAGGTGTTCGTGGATGCAGCTCCAGAGGGCAAACGTTTTCGTCTGGGGATTGTTGGGGGGGGGGGAATACTATCGATCGGAGGTGTGTCCGCCCTGGCCGGACTGCCTGCAGCAGGCAAAACTGTATGCGCTGTACATCGTCATTAAGGTGGCATCCTATCGTGGTTGTGAAAGAACTCGTGAGGGTTCAGACAGCAACGTAGCTAGGTCTCAGATTAATGCGCTGAGTGCGTCGGTGCATGCCGATTCTCAGCAGCGAATACTCCGGCGCCTGTTTTGGCTAAGGTGCTGGAGTACTGTTAGTGTCGAGTCCTTCAGGGTGCCATCCCTTTTAAACGCGGCCGACCCCCCGAGTAGAGAGACAGGCTTCCAGTCTCGGAAACAGGCCGTTGCCAAAGCAGCAAGGCGTCGTGAGATGTGGGGAAAAGCCGTCGACACCAAGTACATGGGTCTGATGGAGATGATTCGCCTCCCGTGGAGATTCAAAGGGGAGGTGGGGGACTAATGATACGACGTCTGCGGGGACGTATGGACGCGCAGTCGCGCGGCAAAATGTGCTGTCCGTGGAATGGTGCATCTGTTCTGATTGCTTTGTCCAGGGGGATATAGGCGCAAAGAAAAACGCGTCGCGAGCAGCGCGTAAAACTCGAAAATTTTCCATAACTCGCCACGACCCCTCACGTCGCGCCCTGCCGCCTTTTTCTTCTTCTTCTCCATGCACCTCCCTCCCCATCCTCGTGCCCATCACTCCCCTTGCCCTGCAGCTCAGGCGGCGGCCCTGGGGGAACGCGGTTAACCCTTAGCAATGAACGCCAACACGCTCCACGACGCCACACAAGAACAAGGCCGAGAACATCAAGAACAACGGGTAGCACGTAAGGCACAGCAGCGAACATGGTCTTGCTGCACGCGAGTGTGTTGGGTCGTGTATAATTTTATTTTATTTTCAAATTTTTTTTTTTTTTTTTTTTTTTTTTTTTTTTTTATACACAAAATTTAGCAGCGGTTTTTCAAGTAGGTACAACCACACCCACGCAAGAAACAAACCCAACAAGGCGACAGGACAGGACACCACGGCACCACGCGGCAGCACGGCACCAGGGCACGAGGGAAAGAGCACCACAGCGCGCAGACACCACCACCGGGCAAAAAACAGCACAGCCAACCAACAGCACAACACAGCACAGCGCGACAGCCCACAGAAGGGCAAAGCAAGCCCCAGCAGCACCGCAAAATGACAGCAGAGAGCAGCAGCACAGCACCACGCGACAGCACAGCACCACAGAACACGACACAGGAAAGCAGGGCACCACAGCAAACCACACCAACCACAGGGAAGCAGACCACGCGGCCAGACAGGGACACCGGCACCGAAACACGCCACCAGCAAACAACCACGGGCCAACAGACCCAGCACCGCACCACGGCACACCACAGGAAACAGCACAACACACAGCAGCGCACCACAGGCGCCAGCAACGGCACGCACCACACGAACAGCACAACGCGAGCGCACCAGCACAGCGAAGCACAGCACCGCGCGGAGCGGAGAGCACAGGGAACGCACAGCACAGCGCCCCGGGACACACACAGCACAAAGCAGAGCGGCGAACAACAGTACGCACTCCCGCGCCACGACAAAACACACACAGCACAAAGCACACAGCGCGGGGGAACACCGCAAAACACAGCGCCGCAGAGCAGAGGGCCCCAGGGCGACGGGCAGCGCCAGAGGGCACCGAGCGGCGGCGACGGAAACCGCGAGAAACAAAAGGGGGGGGGGGGGGGGGGGCAGCAACCACGCGGGAGCAGCCGACAGCCGGCGGAAAGCACGAAAGAGGAACAAGCGCACGGAGAGCCGAGAAACGGCAGGCCAACAAAGCAAACAACCAAGCGCCGAGGCCCAAGGCATCCGGGGTTGGAAACCAGAGAAAGCCAGAAACAACGGGGGCGCACAGAGAAAGGAGAACGGGAGGAAAAAAAAAAAAAAAAAAAAAAAAAAAAAAAAGAAAAACAAAAAACAACACCCAGGCACCAAGGGGGAGCAACAAAAACCGCGGGACACAAAAGGGAAGGGGGGCGGGGGAGCAACCACCAACGAGCAGCCAACGGCCAAGCGGGAGACACCAACCAACCAGGCAGCGGGAGGAAAAAAAAAAAAAAAGAAAAAAAAAAAAAAAAAAAACCAAGCGCCAGGGCAACGAGGAAAGGCAGCAGCAGCGAGAGAGAGGGGGGCAACCCCAGCCCGGAGGGGGCCAAGCAAAGCAGAAAGACAAAGCGGCCAAAGGAAAAGGTGAGGCGCACCAGAACGCGCCCGGGAGGCCGGCCCGCCCGACCCGGCCAAGCAGAGCACGCACACGAACACACACGCACACCGGAACCCGGGCTGCCCGCTCCAGAGGACGGGCGGCCGGGGGAGGGACAGCGCCTGACACCAGGCGCCCCTCACAACGGCGGAAGGCACCCCCCCCGGGGACGCCCTTCCGCCACCCCCACAGCGAGCAACGCCGGCCCGCAAGGGCGCACGCTGTGGGGCCGGTGCAGGGTCCACACGCCCGCATCGACCGCACCCGGGACACACGGGTCGCGGAACCCAGGCTGCCCGCTCCAGAGGACGGGCGGCCGGGGGAGGGACAGCGCCTGACACCAGGCGCCCCTCACAATGGTGGAAGGCACCCCCCCCGGGGACGCCCTTCCGCCACCCCCACAGCGAGCAACGCCGGCCCGCAAGGGCGCACGCTGTGGGGCCGGTGCAGGGTCCACACGCCCGCATCGACCGCACCCGGGACACACGGGTTGCGGAACCCTGGCTGCCCGCTCCAAAGGACGGGCGGCCGGGGGAGGGACAGCGTCTGACACCAGGCGCCCCTCACAACGGTGGAAGGCACCCCCCCCGGGGACGCCCTTCCGCCACCCCCACAGCGAGCAACGCCGGCCCGCAAGGGCGCACGCTGTGGGGCCGGTGCTGGGTCCACACGCCCGCATCGACCGCACCCGGGACACACGGGTCGCGGAACCCTGGCTGCCCGCTCCAGAGGACGGGCGGCCCGGGGAGGGACAGCGCCTGACACCAGGCGCCCCTCACAACGGTGGAAGGCACCCCCCCCCGGGGACGCCCTTCCGCCACCCCCACAGCGAGCAACGCCGGCCCGCAAGGGCGCACGCAGTGGGGCCGGTGCTGGGTCCACACGCCCACATCGACCGCACCCGGGACGCACGGGTTGCGGAACCCTGGCAGCCCGCTCCAGAGGACGGGCGGTCGGGGGAAGGACAGCGCCTGACACCAGGCGCCCCACACAACGGTGGAAGGCACCCCCCCCGGGGACGCCCTTCCGCCACCCCCACAGCGAGCAACGCCGGCCCGCAAGGGCGCACGCTGTGGGGCCGGTGCAGGGTCCACACGCCCGCATCGACCGCACCCGGGACACACGGGTTGCGGAACCCTGGCTGCCCGCTCCAAAGGACGGGCGGCCGGGGGAGGGACAGCGCCTGACACCAGGCGCCCCTCACAACGGTGGAAGGCACCCCCCCCGGGGACGCCCTTCCGCCACCCCCACAGCGAGCAACGCCGGCCCGCAAGGGCGCACGCTGTGGGGCCGGTGCTGGGTCCACACGCCCGCATCGACCGCACCCGGGACACACGGGTCGCGGAACCCTGGCTGCCCGCTCCAGAGGACGGGCGGCCGGGGGAGGGACAGCGCCTGACACCAGGCGCCCCTCACAACGGTGGAAGGCACCCCCCCCGGGGACGCCCTTCCGCCACCCCCACAGCGAGCAACGCCGGCCCGCAAGGGCGCACGCAGTGGGGCCGGTGCTGGGTCCACACGCCCACATCGACCGCACCCGGGACACACGGGTTGCGGAACCCTGGCAGCCCGCTCCAGAGGACGGGCGGTCGGGGGAAGGACAGCGCCTGACACCAGGCGCCCCACACAACGGTGGAAGGCACCCCCCCCGGGGACGCCCTTCCGCCAGCCCCACAGCGAGCAACGCCGGCTTGCGAGGGCGCACGCTGGGGGGCCGGTGCTGGGTTCACATGCCCGCATCGACCGCACCCGGGACACACGGGTCGCGGAACCCCGGCCGCCCGCTCCAGAGGACGGGCGGTCGGGGGAGGGACAGCGCCTGACACCAGGCGCCCCTCACAACACGGTGGAAGGCACCCCACCCGGGGACGCCCTTCCGCCACCCCCACAGCGAGCAACGCCGGCCCGCAAGGGCGCACGCTGTGGGGCCGGTGCTGGGTCCACACGCCCGCATCGACCGCACCCGGGACACACGGGTCGCGGAACCCTGGCCGCCCGCTCCAGAGGACGGGCGGCCGGGGGAGGGACAGCGCCTGACACCAGGCGCCCCTCACAACGGTGGAAGGCACCCCCCCCGGGGACGCCCTTCCACCACCCCCACAGCGAGCAACGCCGGCCCGCAAGGGCGCATGCTGGGGGGCCGGTGCTGGGTACACACGCCCGTATCGACCGCACCCGGGACACACGGGTCGCGGAACCCTGGCAGCCCGCTCCAGAGGACGGGCGGCCGGGGGAGGGACAGCGCCTGACACCAGGCGCCCCTCACAAAGGTGGAAAGCACCCCCCCCGGGGACGCCCTTCCGCCACCCCCACAGCGAGCAACACCGGCCCGCAAGGGCTCACGCTGTGGGGCCGGTGCGGAGAACCCACGCCCGCACTGACCGCACCCAGGACACGCGGGACGCGGAACCCTGGCTGCCCGCTCCAGGGGACGGGCGGCCAGGGGCCGCCGCCCCCGCAACCCCAAGCCAAGTAGGGGGGAACCGGGACCGGACCGCCCCCCCCCAAGCACGCCAAACGGAGCACGGGACCGGGGCAGGACACGCGGAGGGGCACGGACCAAGTGGAACGGCCCTACCAGCGCCCAGTGCCGGGACCACGCGAGATGCGCGCGCCACACCACCCAGCGGGGGGGGGAGCGGACACCGCGAGAGCGCGAGCGCACACACACGAAAAGGACACGCGGGGACTACCGGAAGGGCAACCGGACCGAGCGCGCGGAACGCACAGACCGCATGGAATGGCGTACCAGCGAGCGAGGGTAAGGGACACCCGGAGGGGACGGCCCGCCACACGCAGCGCGGAACACGCGGGGCGGGAAGGGGGAAACAGGAGAGACACAACACCAGGTACCGGCCCGAACCCCCCCCGAACCGGCCGCGAGCGCCGCGCACACACAGACGGGACACTGCACCCGCCAAGGCAGTAGTGGCGCACAGCGCCACGCCCCAACCCCTAGGCTAGGCAGCCTCCGCGCCAGCCCAAGGGGGTCCCACTGGCGACAAGCCAGTAGCACGGGCCCGGCGGCGCCGGCGCCCCTGGCGACCACGCATTAGGGGGGCGACGCAGTGGGTAAGCGCCCGCAGCCACGGCTGCGAATTGATGCACTGACCGAGGAGTGGCGAAACGGGGACGCCGGGGAAGGACGGGGCTCCGAGCTCTGTGAACCCGGGGGACTCCGCCACCAGGCAGGAGGTGCGTCTTGGAGGGCCCCCCACTAGGACCCGGTGGGGAGGATATCACCTGGCCCGACCAGGTGGCCCCCCGGGGCCGAAAGGCGTCTAGTACCCGCAAAAACAAACCTCAAACCTCAAACCTGGAACAGCTTGGTCCCTCGTGACTTGCTGGGGGTGTACCAGAGGCAGTTACGGGGGGACAGTGCGGGGCTTGAAAAGTCACATGGGGGGAAGTTGGGGCCCGTGGATGCAATGCTGGAGTCCCTCAGAACTGAGACTAAGGGACTGCGCAGAACAAAGCGCCCCGAGACGGCAAAAATGTTCCTTACGTGGAAGAATGCGCTCAAATGCCGAGCCATTCTTGATGCGCGGAGAGTCAACGCAAGCGACCCCCGGAAGCCCCCGAAATTCCGACTGCCAGGGCTGGAGGCCATCCTCCACTGGATGGGACGTGCGCGCCCTCGGCGTGTGGGGGGGGGCAGGTGCCGTGTTTTTCTGGCAAAGCTGGACCTGCAGAATGCTTACTGGAGCATCCGCCTCCCCCCCGCCTTGCGCAGTGTTTTTGTGGTGGGGGGGCGGTCGGGTAGGCGTTTCCGGTATGCGAGGCTGCCATTCGGATGGGCCTATAGCCCATTGATATGCCAAAAGCTGGTATCCTATGTTATCCGGGGGGCCTTGTCGAGACGTGGTGTGCGGGGTTGGGTGTATCTGGATGACATTTTACTGTCATGCAGGAGCAATAGTCGTCTGCGGGGGGCTGTGAGGGACTGCATTCGCAGGCTGAGACGTGCGGGTTTTATTGTGGGGGCAAATTGCGAGCCGGATCCGACTGAGAGACTCAGTTTTATTGGAAAGCAGATTGACACCAAGGCTGGGACAATCAGCAATGCGGTGGGTGCCTTGGTCGGTGCCTTCAGGGCGTGGATCCAGGGGGTGGGCGCGGGGCGCCTGCCCTCAAAGGTTATGGAACGCCTCCTGGGTAAACTGTGCTGGCTGAGCAGGCCCATTGCGGGTCTGGGCGCCTTCCTGGCGGGCGCATATCGAGGTTTGCAGAATGGGAACGGAGTGTTTGGTAGGGGGGTCTGCAAGGGAGTGGCGACAGTGCTCCTATTCTCCTGTGTCCCTCAGCGGTGCGACCCTCCAGGGCCTGGTGGACGAGCGGCTTGGGAGGTGTTCGTGGATGCAGCTCCAGAGGGCAAACGTTTTCGTCTGGGGATTGTTGGGGGGGGGGGAATACTATCGATCGGAGGTGTGTCCGCCCTGGCCGGACTGCCTGCAGCAGGCAAAACTGTATGCGCTGTACATCGTCATTAAGGTGGCATCCTATCGTGGTTGTGAAAGAACTCGTGAGGGTTCAGACAGCAACGTAGCTAGGTCTCAGATTAATGCGCTGAGTGCGTCGGTGCATGCCGATTCTCAGCAGCGAATACTCCGGCGCCTGTTTTGGCTAAGGTGCTGGAGTACTGTTAGTGTCGAGTCCTTCAGGGTGCCATCCCTTTTAAACGCGGCCGACCCCCCGAGTAGAGAGACAGGCTTCCAGTCTCGGAAACAGGCCGTTGCCAAAGCAGCAAGGCGTCGTGAGATGTGGGGAAAAGCCGTCGACACCAAGTACATGGGTCTGATGGAGATGATTCGCCTCCCGTGGAGATTCAAAGGGGAGGTGGGGGACTAATGATACGACGTCTGCGGGGACGTATGGACGCGCAGTCGCGCGGCAAAATGTGCTGTCCGTGGAATGGTGCATCTGTTCTGATTGCTTTGTCCAGGGGGAGGGGTGGGGAAGGCAAAACTGCAGTTAGTATAGCGAAGCGGGGTAACAAAAGTTCTGCCGACGGGCCCCCAGCACTCCCCCCCCCCCCTGTCTCCGGACCTGCTTCCCATCCTACCTCCTCTCCTCCTTAGCCTTTTTATAATGTAAGGCGGGGGTACATCGACCCACCCGCCCGCCCTGTGTCTTGTCCCGGCGCCTTGCAGGGGTGATGAAAGGACAGCCCTTCATTTGTTACTCTGTCACTGGTGCTGTCCGTGGAATAGTGCATCTGTCCTGATTGCTTTGTCCAGGGGGAGGGGTGGGGCAGGCAGAACAAATCTGCGCGCACGTGTGCTCTGCAGTGCCCAAAAAGACGGCATCTGCGTTGCAATGGAAACGAGCATGATATATGGGGTTATGTAACATACACTTGTCAGTACAACCAAGTACGGAACACGATACCTTAGAGAAAAAAATAGCAATAGTCGTAATGAACCGTAATCCAAAAGAAAACACGCGATTTCAGGCTTTTCCTCACCTTTACACCCCCCCCCCAAGCCCACACAGGGCCTGACCCAGGGTGGCTGAACCAAAGCAACCAAAGGTGAGGCAAGACGGTTTTGGCGGGTCAAAAAGCAGCGCTTCGGGTGGGTGTAAAACCGCTTTGCATCCAAAATGAGCCTGCAAGGTTTTACACCCCCCCCCCCCAGGCTGAGAACTAACCGCCCAAGGGTGGCTCTGACCGGGAAAAAAAAGTCAAACCAGCAGGCTTTAAACTACAACAGTATACACCTTATTGTACATCAAGCCTGACCTACATTGCCATTCCAACAATGTCAAGCAACTGCTTTTGATAGCCTTCGGCTTGACAAAAGTGCACCTAGGGTGGTGTGGGGTGGTGTGTGGACCTATATCTGCACTCGGGGACACTGTCCTACCTCGTTTGCGTGCACCCTCACCCCCCTCAGGCGATCCCCCAGCAAGTGGGGAAGCTTCCCCGGCCGCGAAGGCGATCTCCCGGCGTATCCATGACGGCCAGAAAGAGAGCGTAGAGCCCTGCTTCGTGCAGTAGCCCGGCTCTGCCCCCCCCCCCCCCCCCGCACACAAGCCATGGGATTTTTCCCGAGCGGGCAAACTTCCACCTGGGAGGGGCCTCGGTATACATCTACGCGACTTTCGCTGACTTCCACCCCCCCCACAGCATAATTGTTGTGAGCGGTGCCCCCATTTTCCGGAGTTGCGCTGCCCCCATCCTGCGGAAGCTATGCCACCGGACAGTCTTCTTTCCCTCCCCCCTCTCCTGCAGGCTGGCCAACGTTTTCCCCAGCGCCTCCCTGGACTCGTGCAACGCCCCCCTGTCGGGGTGGAATCCTTTGAGCGCTCTGAGTTTTGCCAGGAATTGCAACCATGCTCGCACCCAGGGCCCCACTTCCTGTCTCTGGACCCCCCTCCTGGACTTCGTTCCAAAGAAACGCAACCCTTCATCTTCCTTTCCTGCCCCACCCCCCGCCTCGGAGCCCCGCAGGCAGTGTCCCACCGATATGCACGCCAGCGCCACCGCCTCCCATTCTGCGAAGCTGGAGGCAGCCGCACACAGCCTGCACAAGTCCTCCAGTTGCGCCCACTTCTTCGCCTCCGCCCGCTGTTCTTTGCACCACCGCTGGTCGATGACATAACCAAGTACCAATCAGACTTCCGCACCACCGGGGCAAGCCACGCCATCTTTTCGGCCAGCTTCGCCGCAGCCAGAACGAGCTTTGCGGCGCTCTCTGACAGGTCGCCCTGCACAATCTGCATGAGCCTGGCCTCCAGTACACCCCGAGCACCGTCGCCTGGTCGCATCCGCTCCAGCCTTGCCAGTCGCCTGAGCTGCCGCAGATACCCGTCGAGGGTACCATCCTGCAGGCCCCGCACCGCAGTGGCATCAAAATTCGTCCCGTACTCATCATCCATCGCCGCCTCGAGGCTGTCGCGCGCTACCGCCCACGGCCACGCGCGCTCGCTCTCCTCGTCGTCCTGCGTGTCCCCTGCATCCCCATCTCCAGCGTCATGGCTTCGCAGTCATTTCCTTCGGCCTTTACACCCGTGCTTCTCCCTGTCAAACCACCAATGGTGGCCACCACACTCCGGGCATGCCGTTTTTGGAGGGTTTTCGCAATTAACCCAGTCTCCTGTCTTCTTGCTGTGGAAGAGGCGCTTTCCATCTATCCATTTGAACTCCGGCTGACTTGTGCTCCCCTGCGTGCCACCTCTGCCTTTTCGCTTTGAGTGGCGCCCTGATGAGCTGGAGCTTGCTGTAGATGAGGTATCAGACGCACTGTCGCTGCTACTGTCCGTGGACGACAATTCCGAGTCGGAGGACATGCGCCTCCCTTTTCCCCTTCGAGACGACCGGCGCTCCTTCATCTCCTTCTTTTTCTCCTTGCGCCTCTGTTTTTTGGCCTTCTTCTTGTTCTTCTTTTTGACCTCCTTTATTTTCGCCTTGACCGCGTCCTTACCGGATTTGTCGCAATCAAGGAGCAATTGCCAGACATCGTCAATGATCGTGGACACCTCCGTCGCAGTCTCAGACTCCTCGGCCTCCATTAACCTTTCAACCGGGCGGCACAGTTTGACTGTCCACCGCGGGGCCCCGGGCCTCTTTCTCATCCACCTGGCATTTTTGAGGCTGGGCTCCTTATACATCAGTTCTTCCTCCTCGCCTTCCTCAGCGGCGGCCGGCCCCCCACCTCCTTCGCGATCATTGGCTCCGGCGCCCGCCTCCTCGTCCAGGGTTGGTCTCGGGCTTTGCGCTCTTCCCCGGAGAGTGTCTCTCACCCTTGATCCCCACTCCTCCTCTCCTGTTCATCGATTTTCCAGGCGGCTTGGCGATCAAGTCGCAGACAGCGAACCCGACCGCCGCCTCTTCCGCAGACAGGCTGAACGCAGTCACCTCGACTCCCCAGGCAAGTGTCAACCCATACAGTAGCGCGTCAACGTACCGCTACGGATCAGGGGATTGAAATGAGATCCCCAGCGTCTCATGGAAGGTCCTGGCCAGCTTCACCGCACTCCAGCTGACTCCATCCCGAGACCATCCTGTCACGCCCGCCACCAGCACCTCTGTGCGATGCTGATGCGGGATCATACGGGCCATCCAGGGCGTCTGAATCAGGTGGGCCCATGCTGTGGATTTTGCTGCGGGGTCTTCGTCTTTTAGACGCCTCCAGTCCCATGCCCCATCATTGTCGGCCGAGCCCATTGGATGACCCGATGTACCCCAGCCTTAAATTATAAAAAGGCTAAGGAGGGGAGGAGGTAGGATGGGAAGCAGGTCCAGAGACAGGGGGGGGGGGGAGTGCTGGGGGCCCGGTGGCAGAACTTTCGTTACCCCGCTTTGCTATACTAACTGCAGTGCACTGAATTAGCGTTTACAAACCTTTGTTTTATAAAAGGATCTGATTTTGTAGGAATGTAATGTGTGTCTACATGCATAAATTCTGGATGTCACCATAGTACATTGTTTTAGTGTGCAATGGGATTATTGCGATCTCAGCAAGAGGCAAGATGGCTCACTACTTCTGGACTCTAAAGCAAGGTCGTATTGCAGCTATTTGCTTCGCTCTTGGGTTGCGCCGTCTTCGGTATTGTGGGTCGTCCAGGAGTTCTTTGAAATCAAGCTTTTGGATTTTGGTGCAAAAGATCTTGGAAAGCACACGACAAAACGCCGTACAAGTGTTTTGAAAATTGGTTTTACACCGGACACACGAGCAATCATGTGGCAAGATTGTGGCCTGCAGCACTGGTGCAGAGTCTTGGGCCGTCTGCGCGAGAACCTACCTGCTTTTCAGCAGTCACGTCTAAAATTCACACAAAGAAAAGATGCAGTTGTGTGTGGAAGGCACAGGGAGGATGTGGGGCTCTGCGTTTGGCAGGTTGCCTGTAGAGAGCACTCGGTCAGCGTGGGTGACTGGCACTGATCAAAGATCAAAGATCAGTGACTTGTTGCCACTCGCATCTCAAAAAGGATGTGTCCTGGTCATTGATTGCCAGTATGTTTGTGTGGCGGTACCAGCGCAGTTTTCAGAATGGGGCCCTCGCCAGCCCACTGCCTGCGTGTGTCTGCAGACAGCCGTTGGAGAGTTGGAAAAAGGACGTCTATTTTGCCCAAAATACCCACGTGCTGGACTCTGCGATTGTGCGTGTGCACGTGTACACCCCTCCAAGTCCCTGGAGGTATGTGTTTGCGGCGCGCGGAAAATGTAGAAAAATGCCTCATACAGTGTGTTGAAAGTTTTGTAAGTCTGGCATTGGCACCCATGTGGATGTCATGGTGGCTTGGTTGGCTTGTTGTGTTTTGTTGTTTTTGGCTTAGACCAAGATGAGCTGGCGTAGCCTGCTCACTTCACAGTACTCGAGATAACCTCTTGGGATCAAAGTTCAGAGCTGTCCAGTGCTAAGATGATCCCACAATGCCTCTGGGGGGGTTTACGCACAGCGCGCGCACAGCGCCAATTATTACGTTGTTTATCCCGGGAACACCCCTGAAAGCCACCCACCTACAGAAGCGTGCATGATCCATTCAAAACAGCATCGGGGGTGCGGAATTCAGGACCCTGGGACCCGTGGCAAGCATCAGACTAAAACAACACATCCCTGGTGTACCAGCAGGGGCTGTAGGGTGCAGAATTCAGGACCCTGGGACCCGTGGCTACCGGTGGTGAAAAACAGCCGACTTTTCGCACAGCGCATGCACAGCACACGGCGCCCCCTGTGGTAGCGGATCTGGCACGTAGTGAGGATTACCTGAGTCTGAAAACAGGTTATGCAGTGGGAGACTGCCACGCCCGTAGGCTTCCCAGTGTGCATGAGGCACAATGACTGTAGGCTGAAAAAGACAGCGGTGTGAAAATTGAAGGCTGAGATGAATCAGCAGGTTGCATTTCATACACTGTCAGCACCACAGAGGGAGGGAGGATGACATTCAGGTACAGCTGGTCACTATTCGCTTGGGGCAGAGAACAATGCTGTCTCCATTCCAGTTTAGGGGGAGTGGTCGGTGTCACACAGAAAAGAACTAAGAAGTGGCTTGGTTGGCTTGTTGTGTAATTTTGAACTCCAACGCGCCTGATGGCGAAAGCCTCTCACATGGCGAGGCTGCAGATCTGGGGATGCTGATTAAGAGGCTCAAGATTTGCTCAGTGGCATCCCCGGCATGCTGTGTCTAGTTCCAAGGCAAAGGGCCCCAAATGGTCAGGTTGCAATGTCTGCATTAGGCTCTGGCCGCGCCTGCCCCACAGGTGTCATCGCCTTCTGTCCATCATGCCAATGTATGGCGCTTCCACGATTTGTGATCACAAGTCGAACCCTCGTCCCTGCTTCCGCTGGCTGTGCTGGCGCTCTGGGCTCTACTGGGCTGTGTGCATGCTGGTCAGGGGCCGCTCTCTCCCCACGCTGCAGCTGTTGCTGGCCCCATTCGGCCACACCAGGTTGGGCTTAGAAGGGGCCTTACGCTGAAAACCCCAGTGGGGACAGGCTCGGTTAAGGTGAATCGCATACAACATACAACATTCAGGGGGTGAAGCAGCGCGACCCTTCTGTGCGGCAGGACACCGTTGAAGCCGTAGAGGGGGGGTCCGGCGCGGATCCATCCAAGCGGGTCTCCTGTGATGAAGTCTCGAGGTTGAGTCTGGGGAAGGGGGGGTGCTCTGCCCTCCATTGCGACCAGCTCCGACGATGTCAGCAGCTGCAGAGACGCTTGTGGGGAGAGCGGGGACATGGGGGTGGGGAGTGCCCTGTTGGGCCTTCTCAGGGTGCACGGAAACAACACCCTCGTCAGAACCACAGGAGGTGTTGCGTTCATTGTTTTCATCGTTTTTTTTGTTGTTCTCGCAAGGCGGGGGGGGGATCAAGATTTCTTTGCCCTCTATCCGGGAAGATGACACAGCAGCGGTCAACCACTTCTCCATGCCGTTTCTGCTCCTGACGCTGTGTGCACCGGGAGTCGGTGCTTTCCGGTCGTTGGCTGGCGTGGCCTCCGTGTGGTGTGGTTTTGGGCCTCGTACTGCCGACCAGGGGATCACGGATCCTGGTGTGGATCGTTTCACTTTCTTGTTGGCAAAGGGGGGGGGGCTTACTATCTGGAAATGCCATCACCCCTGAGGGCGGTTGGTTGAGATGGGGGCAGGGCCAGGGATGCGCCAGTTTGTAAGCGCGTGTTGCTGCTCAGGGCAACAGGGATGTTGGCTGCATACATTTCTGTGTGTAGTCGGCCCGGGGGACAACACCCACTCGCACTGGGATTTTCCGCATGGCTGGTGCGCACGGAGGTGTTACATGGCCCACATTACGCTGTCCCACATCCACGCCGGTAGATGCCCCACTGGCTGCCCATGCCGCTGTCAGTGACTCAGATGCAGAGCCTTGTAGAGAGGTAATCGGCAGCTTTCCAAACAAACTGCACGACACCACCAGACTCTGGGAAAAGTATTGAGGTGGTAGTGAGGTCAGGGACTGCTGGGCCTGCGCATCATGTGCAACATTGCCCAGCATGGGAAGGGGGTCTGTGGTGCGCAAAAAAGTGCCATGAAGTGCAGTGAGGCTGACAGGGATGAAAAACTGGTGGTCGTCAGCGTAAGCTGCAGTATCGGAGGCATCAGCGTGCAGCGATGCGCAACAACGTGGCGGACGAGCAGACAACCATTGAAGAGCTGTGTTTGCTTGGCAAAGACAGACGGCGTGGTGTGGGGGGTTCGACCGCACGGCACAGAATGCTTCTGATCAACCTGCTTTTCCCAGGCCTCAAATTGGAGAACTGAATGGTCTGATTAGCGACCCCATGGGCTGCTTCCTTTTGCTGGTCTGTAACACTGGGATTGACAGTGGTAATAACAGAAACAGCGGTTCCATGTTCAAACTATTCCAACTGTTTTTTACAGCAAAGGCAAGGCGCACTTGCGTTTTAGAGACAACCACCCGTCAGTGGTCTGGGTCGTATCCAGAGCCATAGGTTTGGTTGCAGGGGATTTTTGAAGTACTGTCATTGGGTCCTACGAGCCAAGCCACGAGGCACACACCCGACAAACGACAGGCGCGCAAGGCGGCCCACCAAATGCACCTAATGCAATACGACCAATGTCCAATTGACCGGTTCCCCACTCTCTGACCCTCCACGAAGTCCCCTCTTTCAAAGTGTAGGCACCTGGGCCTAGAAGACTATGTACAGCCTCCTCTGCTGAACCACAAAATGCATGCAGCAGAGACATGACGGTTTGTCCAGATCGGATGGGATGTTCTAGAGGGTTTACAGGCACCACCCATGCAATGTACCCCCCGACAGGTACCACATCCATCCGGTCCTTCGAGGTGGTTGGGCTTTAGACAAGGGCACGGGGTCTGGCCAAGTTGGCTGCATAGTACTGGAGTCGGTGCGCTGCACGGCCTTCATGAAGGTCAAATGCTCAAAAGACCACCCATAAGTCACAGTCTTGCACCAGGAGCTCCACAAGATTTCCCCTGTCTGTCGTGGCTTATGCCAAATCTACTCCGCCCCCCTTGGGGCTCAGAAATTCTAAGAATATCTGCAGGGACATACCCTCAGTTCGGACCAGAACGCAGTTGGTCGGCAACAAGCAGAATGGCTGGTTGCAGCAATCATTGGGGACACAATCAAGCAGCACAATACGCAATCAACCTGGCAATATCACTGTGCTGTGAGAAAGTCCGGGCACGATGGTAGCAGCAAAAGCCCAATTGTGACAAAAATATCTCAAAAACCCTCAAAAGCGTTGCATAAAAGTTGCACCCACATTTTCCGTGTCAGGATTTTCGACGCAATGGTCAGTGAAACATTCATTAGACTGTTACCATCATTTACCATCGTTACCATCGGTTTTGTTGGAGAGCATCATCAGCCGATGTGATGCTGGCTTCCCTTGGAGGTCCCAGTGGTCGGTGGGCCCTTACACAGCCTGTGCCAAAGAGAGCGACAGAGCGGGGCACGCCGTCCCCCAGTGGCTCCAGGTGTGATGACGTGCACGCCTCCACCACCGGACACGTGGCAACAAGCGGCAGGACAGCAATCAGCCTCCCCAAAATACCGTGTACAGACCCAAACCAGAGGGAAAACTTGGTCTTCATGGACCACCAGAACATGGAACCACCAAATTGCATGGTCCCAAAAGTTGGCGAAACAGAGGTCAGCCAATTTAGGTCCTGCACGCTGTGCGTACAGGGGCCAAAATTTGGCGAAACAACACCTTGTGTTGTCCTGACAAGGGGGTGGTTCTCGCAGGGGGGGGGGGGGGTAAACTTTCTTGTGGCGGTTCAGCGAAGGTGGCCAGTACCCCCCCCCCTTTTGCAGGCACCGCCAAAAGCACTGAAAATGACGGTTTCATTGGGTAGTGGTGACTGTGCAAGGCCAGTGACTGCGCGCGGCACCCCCGGTACAAGAGGGGCCAACGAGGACACCATCTGCCATGTCCCCAGGAGACCGCCTGCACCTCAAAGCGTGCCCAGTGAAAGAAGAGACATGCGGGACTGCAGGACACTCAATGGGAATGGTTCTTCAGTGAAACATACGCTTTTCGGTCATGACATCTGCACAAAACCACACAAAACAGACTGAAACCCCAACGGGAACCGTCAAATTGACAGTTCCAAAGCCGTCAAATTGACGGTTCCAAAAATGACGGTCTCACCGGGTAGTGGTAACTGCGCGTGCCGGTGCTTGCACAAGGGGCCACAAAGAGTCAGGTTTGCTTCACCGCACTTTGCTCCAACCGCACCCGCCACCACGGTCTTCATTGCATTCAGTTCAGTGCAACTGTTCCAGTCTTTGGCTTAGCGCTGTCTGAATATGCTGGGGGAAGGGACACTACCCCCATCCATAGACCCGCCATGGGCAAGGTGCGATGAACTGAGGGGATGAGCTGGGAACAGCGACATGGAGCACAAGGAGCCACACAGCACAATTGGACGCATTGGCGGCAATGCCACCTGGATAGACCACGACTGGACCATGCTACAGAATGATATGTGCAAACAGAGCGGTGTGGACTCCAATTCATGCCTCCAGCACCCACCGTAGATGAATCGGGAGTTGGCAACAAGTGCCAGTTGGTTTTGGGGATCAGGGCAAATATTTCATGTGCAATTGCACAACACAACGCCCGCTGCTACAGGCGCGAACGCATTCGAATCCCTTTGTGGACTGCATGCATCACCTTTCGCGGTACAAAGTCCTCAACCCACGTGGCACAACATGCGCCAAGCCCCGTAAAAGAGGGAACGCGGCCGCGCTTGATATGTATTGACGGGTCCGCTGCGGTGCTCGGAGTCAGACCGCCCTGCCTCAGAGACAGCCGCCATAAAGGGGTACGCATGTCGGAAGCAGGCATTAAGGACTGAGGCAGGGGCAGGGGCGGAGGCCAGAGTGCACCCATTGCCTCATGGATGCGTTCATTTGTCTGGGAACCGCCTGAGCCCAGGTCACGCACAATTGGGTCACGAACAAAAACACAAAACGTAGGAACATACGGTACATGCCCATCAGACCCCCATCAGACCCCCATCAGACCCCCATCAGACCCCCATCAGACCCCCGCGCTATGGGATACAGATGCGTGTGCACGACCGGCGCTGTTCAGAACAAAGCAGGAGTGCAAAGCAAAAGTCGAAGAAAGAAGCTCTTCACTGACATGTCGTAGGCGCCTTTCGCTGCAGCAGAAGTGAACACAGAGATTGCCAAACAAGTCCACTGCACCCAAGTCCTATGAACTGATTCTGGTTGAATAATGCATCACTGGACACTGCTGACCCCCCCCCCCCCCTGCGGCCGAGGCAAGGCCCCTTGGGGCACACATCATTGAAGGGAAGGGGGTGACGGCTGCCAACTCATCCCCCCTGGGCATCCCGAGGGCCCACTGTGACCTCCAAAGCCCGTGGAGTTCGGGGGTCAAAGAGGGTCAGCCGGGAAGACCCGAGCGAGCGGGTCTCTCCCCAGCCAACCCTCTTTGAACTGGGCAGGGAATGGGCTTGCGGGATTATGTGTTCCGGGTCGGGCAGGCCGTAGGCGGCCCGACGGACCCCTGGTGGACCCCCAGGAGAGAGGGGGGTGACTACAAAGAAAACCCAAACTCCCATGCGACCGTGGGGCCATGGCCGGGCCCACGCGGTGCTAAATCGGGGCAGCGAATCGGGGCGGCTTTGGGAACCCCCGGCCCCCGTTTGGGTGGTGGGCACGGGGGCTGGCGCCAGCCAATGTGTGACCCCGAGGGGTGTTCGACAGTTTGGGGGGCTGTAGGGGGGGGGGGGACACCCACCCCCCTCCGAAGGGGGGGGGGGGACCCCACCCCCCCCCTTCGTTGACCCAAACCCAGCACCTTTTCCGGCAGGCCCCGTCCAAGCGCGCAAACACACAAAGCTAACAGCGAGGGACTAAATCAGAAGTGGCTACTTAACCCCTGCCGTCTCGGGGAGCCCCACCGCATCAGAGCGGGGGACTAAATCAGAAGTGGCTACTTAACCCCTGCCGTCTCGGGGAGCCCCACCGCATCAGAGCGGGGGGCAGAATCAGAAGTGGCCCAGAAGTGGGCAAGGTGGCTACTTAACCCCTGCCGTCTCGGGGAGCCCCACCGCATCACAGCGGGGGACTAAATCAGAAGTGGCTACTTAACCCCTGCCGTCTCGGGGACCCCCTCCGCCTCAGAGCGGGGGGCAGAATCAGAAGTGGCCCAGAAGTGGGCAAGGTGGCTACATGACCTTTTTGTGCTTTTCAGCCATTTTTGAATTCTCCACAAAATTCTGAGTATTTTGAGTACAGACACATGGGGTGGAACAAAAAAATTCCCCCCCGCCGTATGCCTAAAACAAAATCTGCGGCGCCTCCGGCGCCGACAAAGCACACTGTTCCGTGCGACAATTTTGGGGTCCGTAGAGGGGGGGGGGGGGTGCCCCCCCCCCCCCCCCCTTTGGGGTCGGGTCCCGGCCAGGGCCAGCCCCCGTGGTGGTGGGTTGGTGGGTTGGCCTTGCCCCTCGCACCCGCACACTCCGATATGTTTCGGTGGAGCCGTCGGAGGCCACACACATCAGATGCGTGTGGGTCCGACTGAGTGCTGGATGGGCCAGGCCTGCGCAGCATTTGCCCCGGCGACACGCGGGCGATCGGTCACCCTCTGACAAAGATTGGCCCCCGATGGGCCGGGGGCGCCTCCTTAAAGGCCTGTGGGCTCATGGGAAGGTGACAAGGGACCCGCGCACTTTGTGTGTGGGGGCTCCAGGGCTGTCCTTGAGGCAAAACAAAAAAACTGCCGGCCTCCGGTAACGCTCGGCCCCCCGTAGAGCGCCAGCCGGCGCGTAACTGCTGTTGGTTGGCCATCAACTGCCGTCGTTCAAGCCCCAACCTCCGTCGGTTGAGTGTCAACCGCCGCCGGTTAACCGAATCCTGCCACCGATGGCCGCAGGCCGTCATTAGTGAAGAAAAACATGCGTCGTGTTCCTAAAGGACAGCCCTGGGGTCTTGGACGGACGGCGAGGGTGCTCACAGAGGCCGCCTGGCTCACGATGCGTGCACACTTGACGCGGGCGCCGTTGGGGGGCGGGCGCTTTGTGGGCCGGCCCACCGCGGGAGGGCAATGGGTGGCCGCACCGAAGCTGCCGGGCAGGCGCCGGGGGGCTCATCCAGCCAACTGAGATCCTGGAAATGCTCCGGATCGGTGACGCCTTTGGACCGCCAGTTCTTATCGAACCGGTACACCCGGTTCGGCTGCGCCTTTTGCAGGTTCAACAAGTTCCGGAGGCAATCCCGGAATCGATTCTGCGGTTCCTTCGGGAGCTGCGCTTTGTCTGTACCCCCCGTGTCTCGGCCGCCTCTCCGCTGCGCCCCCTCTGCCCCGCACTTCGTTTCCTCTTCCCATTCCTCTTCCTCTTTGATCGGAAGGTGGTACCAGATCAGAGGCTTGTTTCTTGTCGTCTTCTTGTCGCCTGAAAAGACCCGCTGGAGGTCGCTGGGGGACACCGGACGACCATTGGAACCCCCGCAACCCTCTTGGCCAAGGACCTGCAAGTCCTCCTCCTTCCCAAGGTATATGATCAAAAACGGGTGGTGCATTTTCTCTTGGAGGTACCACATCCGGAGGTCTTGGATGTTCCCAGGAAACTGGAAGAACACCAACGCTGGCATCGGCTGCAGCATGTGCTGGGGCACGGACTGCGGCTCCTTGAACAGCAGTGCATGGATGGCGCCTTGCTGCATCAACAAGTCGTACTTGGGGATCTCAGACGAATTCTTGGAGGCGCGGTCCTTAGCAACTTCAATGGGCATCTTGCCGTCGATGTTGCGCGTCCTGAGGAGCTTGAACCACCGCTCAATCAGCAGGTTCTGGCGCAGAATGTCCAGGACCATCGTGAAGTTCTTGGGGCTGCAGTGCTGTACAGCCAAATGCAACGCCGTGTTGTCCCTCTCGTCCAAGTCCTCCACCGGGAGATGGGCTAACCAATACAACATCCCCTCTGGCCAGCGTTCCATGATCTTCTCCAGCGCCTCCATTCCTTCGGGCGTCAAGCATCCCTTTTGTCCCTCTGCAGACCCGCTGTCGGATGGACTTGGATCGGGGGTACAAGAGGATTTCCAAAACATGTCCTTGAACTCATCATCTCTCAGGAACGCCTTCAACAAGTTCCCTTCCTTACGCCTCACCACAGTCCCAACGGTCCTGCCCAGCTCGATCTCGAACCCAATCTTTTTGGCCGTGTCCCTCAGACATTTGAGGAACTCAATCACGTCTTTGGGGCTGACTCTGTAATTCTCCGGATACAAGTTCATACCCGGAGTGACGCATGTCGTACACCTGCACCCGCATGCAAACATGGCCACGGAATGTCTGCCCGGTGCATCTTGCTTGAGGAGGGCTTGGAGCCTACTGCTTTTCTCGACAATAACGGCCTCAGATGCCTTTGAGGATGTGTTTGAATCGTCTTGGAGGGGGTCGTTTTGTGCCTCATTCGCCCCCCTGTCCCCTGTGATCGCGGCCACCAACGTGTCAAAATTGTCTTTATCACAGGAGACGGCACAGGCATGCAGCAGGGACCAGCCCCTGTCATCCTCGGGGTTTGGGGCAGCATCTCTGTGCCACGCAGTGTTCAGGCGACCTTTCTTCTCGGCTTCCATCTTCAGACAGGCCCGGGTGTGTACATTGGCGCCTTTCTCGAGCAACAGGTCGATGACCTCCTTAGCGCCGGGTTGGCTGACAGCGAGGAACAATGGTGTCCGCCCATACGCATCCGTCCTCTGGGACACAAAGCACGGGACCACGCGGTAACAAGGGCATTCGCCGTGGCTGTGGCAGGGGCACAGAACAAAGGGGGAGGGCAGCCAATAGCGCAAGGGGTGACAGTAGCAGTGGGGTAAAGAGTACCATTGCTGGAGTTACACGCCAAAGATTTGCGGCAACTGTCGCAATTGCACGGGTACTGCCAGTCACCTGCGCATTGGGGGCGTTGTTGTTGACCCGGTGCCGCCCTTTCCGTGTGGTCCCGAAGGAATGCCCCTTCCAGAACCTGAGCTCGAAGCCAAACAATGAAATTGAGATCACAACAGAATGAGCAATGGTTTTCGGTCAATGATTGCCCATGAAGTTCACCACTCAAGGGAGCGGAGGTATCTTCCTTCATGGAGGTATTACCGAAATAATACAGCCACTTCATGCCTTTTTCCTTAAAGGTTAAGCCTAGTGGTCTCCCACTTCAAGACCTAGATACTCAAAAGTTTCATCTACTCTTTGTTGTGGTCCTATTTTGTAACTGATTCTGAATTCAGTTGCTTGGCTAAGCTGACCAAGCCATATCCTGTGTCTGGCCCAACCTACTTGCCCCAAATTCCTAACCAACTCCATTTCAACCAAAACAGTGCACATCAAGGGGTTATCACTATTCTTTGGGCCAGATTGTTGACAGTTTTCACACTAAAATCATTTGCTTTGTTTATAAATCATTGATGCTTTGTACTTAAGACTGCACTATCCTTTGCAGCCCCTCATTGTTACATGCTTTGATTTGGAAAGAACATTATGGACTATTTTGAAAAGCAGTGTGGATTTCTTGACCAAAAACCATTCAAGGAAAACAACGAGAGATTTTCAAGGCAAACCAGAATATCTTTCCGGTAGCAGAGACGCAGCACCTCAGGGAGCTTGACGGCAGCCAAGCCATTGCTTGGTGTGGTGACCCCCCCCACCACCACCACCGTTTTGGGGGCCTGGGGAGCCCTCGGCAACCCACCCACCGTTCCCCTGGCCCACCCATTCACCCAGACACACCCTCCCCCTTGAGGGAGGGGGGGGGCCTCAGCCCAAAATGGACATATGCCTTTGCACCCCAGAATCTGTAGTTTGGAGGAAAGCCGCCAGGATGTTCCAAACCCAAACCCCTGGCTGACCCCCCCCCCAAAAAGACCATAGGCATGGGGTGGTACCAGTTGGCCAAAACTGCCCAAACCTGGACCTAATCCCATCCCCCCCTCCTTGACCCACCTCCCCCCTTGTGTGACATTCCGTCGGATTGCTGTTTCTTTACGGGTGTCTAAGTGGGGGTTGTGTCTGGTCCAGGCCTCCCCCCCCTGCCTTCGCATACAACACCAAACACAACCTCATCAATCATCTCCTCTCCATTTTGCTCTCCTTTTTTCAACGCTCCCTCCCCCCTACCCTACGTTCACTTCTCATAGGGTCCCCCCCAAACCTCCCCAAACTTGTGCACCGGGGATGCTTTGAAAGCACAATTACTTAAGGGAGGGCCCGCCGCTGCGGCTTGTGTTCCTGCTGGTGTCGTTTCTGCCTTAGCAGAGCCCAGTAGTTGGCGTACTGGGGTTGTGAGGGCCGCAACTAGCCCGCCACATAGGGGGCGGGCACCAGCCGACGGAAAAGCGGGATCCTTCCACAGGGGGGCAGGTGAATGGGGCACAGGCAGGGGCGCATAAGCGACAAACATGGGGTGCGGACACTCAAGGGCAGGGGCTGCACAACAAGGCAAAGCTTGGGAGCCACACCAAGAGGGACAAAGGAGCTAGCAACGGGTAGGGCACTGAGGTGGGGCAGTGAGGCAAAGGCAGGGGCAACGAGGATGGGAGGGGAGGTTGGGATGTAGGGAGCGGCAGAGGAAGCAGGAGCATGTGCATGGGAGGCAGGGACAACACAAGGGATGGCCTGGCCAGCTAGTCCCGTCACTGGCGGATGCCAGGATGCCCGGATGCAACCCCTGCTCAACCAGCGTCAGGTGGGGGATGTCTCCCACAGCCCAAACGGGCTATCAGTGCGCAAGGGGTTGGTGCCCACCGGGGGCAGACCAACTAGGAGGAAGGGGGCGCCGGGGGTCCCCCACATGGACGGCGACGCCCAACCCCCACCCTCCCACCCCCATGGGCCCCTGCCCTTACCACGCCTATTTGCTCAACAAGAAGCGACCCCAATATCATACCAGGTATCCGACCGTGGAGCCCTACACAAGGGGGTTTGTGCCCACGAACCAGCACCCAGGGGACCACTCCCGGGGCTCCTGAGGCGCACGTCCGCCCCGCTCAGTCTATTGTTTTGTGCGCAGGGCATGCCGAGCCCCGAGGGCCACCGAGGGGACCCCTGCAGTGTGAGTCGCCCAGTTGTCACAATTGTGGAGGAAAGGATAAGGAACCTTGGACAACACCGGGGTGGGCAGAACCTAGGACAATGGTGCAGCAGCGGTGCGGTGCAAACCATCCAGGTCATCACACAGGTGCACACGCTACCGGCGTCAACCACAAAGGAGCGCACGCCACCAGTGGCAACCATGCAGGTGCGTGCGATGCCCACCTGCGCCATGCGCAGGGATGGAGCACTTGGGCCCCACACACGCAACAGCGTGGGGAGGCGAGTGGTGTATGACCAGGAGAACACGCAGAGGGGTTCAGCATTTGGCCTCACGCACACAGGAACGCGGCGAGGCATGTTGTGGACGACCTGAGTGCGGAGGGTAGTGGGCGGCAAAAACCGTAAAACGACCCCCGCAACAACCAGCTCAACCCCATTGTGCCAACTACTCCACCACATGGGCTCCGCTAATGCGGAAACGACACCAGTAGGAACACGGGCCGCAGTAGCCGCCAGAACACAGCGACTCGACGCGGCACGCGAAGGGAAGAACGGGTGACTGCCCAGGGCCCTGTAGAAACAGCAACCCGACAGACCACATGCCCACGGAAACATAGTGAGGTAGGTGGTGGATGACCAGAATGCAGAGGGGAGTGGCCAGCAAAGAGCTGTGTGGATGAGCTGTGGATAGCTCCTTGCCCTGAGCCTCAGCCAATTGTTATGAGCAAATTGATATAAAAAGGCGGTGGCGCTGTCACCGTGTATCAGCCACAGCAGGTCCATGCTGCGGCCATCAGATACATGTGATTTCTCGGCTGGGCTGTTTGCAAGCGGGCGGCCGTGCAGGTGGGGCGTAGCACCAAGCCATGCGGAATTTGTGGGCTCCCCCCGGGAAGGCTCCAGGGACGCCGCAACTGTTGATGGAGCCTTCAGCATCTGTTGCACTTGGTGCTTGCGGCAGCGTCTGCCCTGTGTGTCCCCACTATTTGCTGTGGTTTACCCTTTAAGGGCGTGGCCCGCTGCATTGTGCAGTGTGCCCTAGTTTCACGCTGGTGGGTTGTGTGTGTGCTCTCCCGTCTGGCAGTATGTTCTCTTTGGGTGGTGCGCTCGTCGCCATTGGTGTGGTGTTGGGACTGGGAAGGCCTTGGTTTCCTTTCTCCGCTAGTCGTTGTAAGGTTACTCCACTGTTGTCGGGGTGGTGCAAGCGGCACGTGGTGCTCCTGCATAGGCTCCCAAACCTATACCGTGGCTAGTTACCGATGTCTAGGGGGGTAGCGGCATGGTGCTTGCTTGTTGTTGCTTTCTCTAGGCTGCCGAGGGGCTCCCCTTGAGAGGATGTCACTCCAAGCTATCTAGGCCTCGGAGCTCGGGACCCTTGCGGGTCCAACCCCTTTTGGTCGTGTGCAGTGACCACCGATGGTCTGGACAATGTGTTTCATAAGCGTGCCTGGGGCCCCTACACTAGGCCCTACTTAGTTTTGGGCTGCCTTCCTTTTCCGTTGTGGCCGGAGTTGTTCCGGCTCCCGGGAGTGTCTCAGGGAAACATGCCTGGTGTGTGGTGTGTGGGTCTCAACGTGCATGGCGCAATGGCCGTGCATGCCGCACTGGCCGTGCATGTCGCACGTGTTGTGGGTGCAGCGCTTGCACTTGGGTACGGGGTTGTGGGCGGGTCGTGCTGCTATGCGTACGTGCCGGGGTGGTTGGTTGTGGTTGCGGTGTGTGTGTGTGTGTGTGTGTTGTGTCGGTTGCGGTGCTTGTTGCTGGGTGTTGGGTTGTGGGCCGGTGGTGGTGCTGTGGGTGCGTGCTTGGGGTGCATGCGGTGGTTGCTGCGCTGTGCTGTGGTGTTCTGCTCTGCTTTGCACTGGTGCACTCTATGTTGTGCTGCCCTGCTCTCCCTTGGGCTGCGTTGTTCCACCCTACCCTGCTCTACTCTCTGCCGTTCTACTGCGCTACTCAGCTCCTCTCCGGCCTGCACTGCGCCACTCCGCATTGGTGTGCTCTGCCAAGCTTTAGATAGGCCGGCCCCTCTGCTCGGCCCTCTGCTCTTCGCTCTTTGCTATGTCATGCGTTGCTCTGCCGTGTGTTGCCCTGTGTTGCCCCACGCTACACTACTCCACTCAGTTGCACACCGTTGACCTCTGCTATGCTACCCCCCCCTCACCGACGGCCGCAATTACTTGCACTAAGCACCATGTGGGCAACATTTTGCCCAGTTGTGAGACTAGAAAATTGTCTCCCGGTAAGTCACTGACTATGTGTACCACCGGTTGCCATTCCGCATGCATGTAGCACACCCCATGCTTGCATATTGCGCCTCCATTGAAGTTCACCATCACATACACAAACCGCTGGTGTAGCATCAGGTTCCGTTCCCCTGGCCTGCATCCCTCCTATTTGGGGACGTGCTTGGCCGCGCTCCTACCGTCCTGGCGCGCTGCCCATTGTTGGTGCTTGTCCCCTCTTTCTATGCCCGCGTCGTAGCATGTGCAAGCCTCCGTGTCGAACATGCCATCCTTGGCTTTCACTGTCTGTTTGAATAATCCCTCCGCCTTCTCCGTGTGGTGCGGGTTTTGTCTGGGTGCACCTTGACGCCGAGTTGCGTGTACGCTCGTTTGATTTCCTCCATGGTAGCCCCCGGGTACCGCACCCCTAGCACTTGGTACCAATTCTGTGGCAGTGCATCGGGCATCCCCTCCACTAGATCCTTTTCCTCCACACGTTGCACCGGCGATTGTTGAGCCCCGTCCGGCTAGTGTGCGTACCGGGGCTGTGGCTGCAGCCCCTGTTGTGCCTCTGCGTGTTCCTTGGGCATGGTGTTTGGCCCCTTCACGCAGATTTCCCATCCTTGTACGTGTTGTGGTACCTGCGTGATGCGTACCTGTACCCTGGGTCCTTCATATCCCACCACCGCCGCCACACAGGAGTTAAACTCCATTTGCCGGAGCCCTTCCAATCGCACTATTTTCACTACCGCTTGGCGCACTGTGTGGCATGCTGCTACTATTGTGCTTATTGCCAACGCCACTGCCCGACGGCGCGACCTCCGCGTACTACAGCCTGCGGCGCGCTCCATGCCCCTTCGTGGACTTCATCCTCTGATGAGGGTGTCTGCAAGCCCCTCAATCGCTTGCAACTATGGTGTTCTGCCAGGCGCTGGCAGCTCAAATGGGCATGTGCCACAGCCACTAATGCACCCCCCTTTGCTGCCACCAGCTGCACCAAGATGCGCCCGTTCACCTCACCTTTGACCACTCCCTCCTCGTCATTCACCCAAATGAGTACCTCCAAAAAGGACGGGACGCCACATGGAGGGCGAGCGGCCTCCTTCCCCGCCACTGCCTCCGCCACCTTCCCGTCAGGGAGGAAAACATGACAGCAATGTGCCTGGTCGGGGGCGCTTACTAGCTGCGGTCCGGTCACCTGTTGCCAGTTGCGTGGGGCGACATTTTATTCCCGTTTGGCGGGTACCCTCTGCTGCCTCTTCGCTGCTCCGTGGCTTTCCTCCCACCGCGTGTACCTGTTCCTCACTTAGCAATGGCTTGACGGCATACCACCTTTATGCCCAGAATAATAATGTGGAATGAGAGGTGTGCTGTTTGGAAAGGCAGCTGTTACACCCCGACTAAAGGGCGGGCCGTAAGGCAAACAACAACCACAACTGCCTGCTTGACCCTCAACAGAGCACCGAGGGGGGGGGGGGGGGGTCAATGACAACGTGTCGGGTCGGGGTGAGGTCCCTATGGACCAGGAGTGTCCTTTCAGTTGCACGAAGGACAGCTTCAGCTTCAAGGTGGCAGGACTGCAGGCAAGCGACACCGGCTGGAAGGCAACCGACAGCGCCCGATGATCAAACCAATGCTGGTTGGCCAGTGAGCCCCCGAGGTTTTGGCGGGCTTTTGTGATGGTTTGAGCCGATTCTCGGCAGAACGTGCCCTGCTCAGGGCGGTCCTTTAGGAGGCCCCAATTTGAATTTGACGTCATGAGGTTTGGCCTAAAATTGGCCACATTAAAAAAAATGGGGGGGGTTAGCCTCTATTTGATCTAACAACCTTTCGCGGGTATCGGCCATTGGACTGCACCTTGGACATGTGAGGCGTGCCAGTGTCTCTGAGGAGAGGGAATGGCAGATCACACATTTCGGTGTGAGTTTGGAATTCCAACCTGCCCCAAAAGGAAATAGTCTCTGTGCGCTGTCCCTGTTCCATCTCTCGCCCCCTGTCATATGAAGCGCCACTGATGTTCCCTCGACATAAACGTTTTGATGTTTTCAAAGGATAGCGTGTTTTCCGTATATCCACGTCCAAACCATCTGTTGGCGAGCACAGAGTGGCCAGTGTGCACCCCCGCCCTCTCAACCCATGTGCACCGTGTGTGCGCCGACCTCCCCCCACCGCCGCCTGTGCACCCGGTACCCGCTAATATGATTCAACCCGGTGCGCACAATGCCCGCTCACCCTCGCCTTCAACACAGCACACGGACATGCGGAATCCAGTCGTGAATGACTGCTGCTTACCATCACTGATCGCAAGGTAAATGTTGTTGGATGAATTGCAACCGAACGCGACCTGCGAGGGTGCGGGTGCGTTTGTATCGCGCAACATTGACATTGCAGCTCCCCATTCCCAAATGCATTGGTGGGCCAGGAGGGGGGGGTGCTTCTGCGGAATTGACATCATGAGGGGTTTTGCACACACACAGACACACACGCACACGCACACACACACACACGCACACGCGCACGCGCACGCGCGCACACGCACACACGCACACACGCACACAGACACAGACACAGACACAGACACACACGCACACACACACACACACGATGTAAAGAATACCCAAACCGTTAAACCCCTGCAGGCAAAACGGAGCACTGGGCACTCATCAGGCCGTCCATGTGACAATAGACATGGGCGACTAGGCGCCTTTCTGCGGTAGACAGCGGGACTCAGTGCGGCGGGACCGACAGGAAAGGGCAAGCAGAACTGCACCTTGCAGTTCCGCGTTTGGTTCAGTGTTGTTCAGGGTTGCAGAAAATGTCCGAGCAGCCTATGACGGCGACGTAGGACGCCCCCAACCTTCCTAGTGCACCTCGCTGTGGAAGGGTCGCTGCAGGCTGACCCGGCGAATATAAGGCGACTGCCTTATCCGCGATACGGAGGTGGTTCGTAAGAACTAGCAGGTCACAATATATCCGTGGGGCCGGCACCCACGTCAGCGCATTGCCGCAGTGTTGAGGCACAGCAGCTGGCTGGCGACAAATTGTGCACTATGGCCTCAATCCTTCACACCTCATAGGTGATGGTGTTGGGTAACCCATGCTGCCTACCGCGGGGAGAAAAGCGGAGGAAATCTGTTGATCAGTCTCAGCGCATACTACATATCTTGATGCTGGCAGGCCACCCTTAACCGGGTGGCTACACACACACAACATGGAGTGGGAGGGAGCGGGAGAGGGGTTCAAAAGGGAACAATGGGGACAATCACAGCAGGACATGTCCCAAAGTTGACACACCGCTGACCAGTCTTGGCACCACGCCCCTGTGATACCATTTGGTGAAAACCGTTCTGGCAGGCAGCAGCTCGAGTACTGTGACCCTTTCCAGAAGGCATGTGTTTGCAGCCATTGGAGGATCGCCCAGACATGACAGCATTGCCGCCGCGGGAAAAATTTTATGTGTTGGTGGACGTAGCCCGCCGTTTTTTCTGATGTGTGTGGCGTGCATGCATACATACGCTAGATAGCACTGTGGGCCCACCTGGCAACGCACGCACACACACACACACACCACACACACACACACACACAAACAAATATGCACGCACGCACGCACACACGCACGCACACACACACACACACACACATGCACGCACACATTTTGACATAGGCACAGGCACTGTGGGGCTGCCCTCCCTTCAAGCGTTGGTTGGGCGGGGGGGGGGGGGGGGGGCTTTGCTTTCGTCACACATTTTTCAGGGGGGGGGGGTTTAGAACTACCTTGGGGGTATTTGGTAAAATTGAGTACCAGACGAGGTAAAACTGAGTAAAATGTGGTAAAACTTAGTAGATTTGAGGTAAAACTTAGTAAAAAAAAAATTCAAAATTTTTTTTAAAAAAAAATTTTTTCTAAGTAAAAAGACAAATTTTTTTTGAAAACAATTGCACAAAAAACTGCACACTTTGATGGTAGGTGGTACTTTTGTTTAAGGGCATAAAGCCCCCAGGTCGATTCCCGGCCACTTGTGTTAGTGGCGCCCCACCCGGGCCAAACCATCATGCACACCAATTTCGCTAGCACTCGGCCAAGATCATGTAATTGAGTATAATTGGGATTGGGCACTAGTGTTTGTCCTACCAAGGCCCTCCAGTGGTTTTTGTATGCTTTCGGTTCCCTTGCATTTGCAATTGCACCCCTGTATTCCACCTTCATCAAGCAGACTGATAGTGTCAGTTGCCATCCGGCATGTCTATTGATGTTGCATTGTGCCTTGTCTAGACGTGTTGTCAAAGGCAAATTGCAAGTGCCACAGGATAGATTGTGGTTGTTGCGTGAGATGGCACAAGCTACTTTGTACTACAGTGGTTCCAAGTTGGCCCCCACACCCAGGACCCAGGCAATGCATTGGGAGGTGTCTCGGTTGTACCCCACGCCCAAATCTGCAGACCCCCCTGACACATGCTTTTTTTGCGATGGCACACCCGCCATAGCGTGCCTGGAATGTAAGGTTCTTCATTGTACCTTCCATACCACTGTCTTGTGTCCATCCGAGATTTGTGTAGGATTGCGCCAATTTTGGGCGGCCAACGTTGCTGCTGTTGTTGTTGCTTTTGCTGCAATTACTGCTGCCAATGCCACTCATGCCACTCCTGCCAATGCCAATGCCACTGATGACACCCGTCCCGGTGTGTGGATCTGTCGGAAGTGGTATGCGTCGCCTCCTCAATACCCCCAAAATGCTGATGGTCAATTGGAAAATGACCAAGAATTTTGTAGAAAGCTGCATTTGGAAAAGAAAACAGCTAGGCAGTGCGCTGCAGTGGGTGTTTGTCCTACCAAGGCCCTCAGGTGGGGCCTAGGCAGTGCGCTGCAGTGGGTGTTTGTCCTACCAAGGCCCTGCAGTGGGGCCTAGGCAGTGCGCTGTACGAAGGGGGGGTCACACAACCACTTCGCTTTCGAGGGTTGAGTCTCGTATGCATGCATGCACGGAGGAGAGAGGAATCACACAACCGCTTCACCAAGGAGGGTTGAGTACCGTATGCATGCATGCACAGAGGAGGGAGGGATCACACAACCACTTCACCAAAGAGGGTTGAGTATCGTATGCATGCATGCACAGAGGAGGGAGGGAGGGTGGGGCCAACTACTTACAAGTAGTTACAAAACACACGCTTGAAGATCAAGTCGGCCTTAGCATCTCTATAGTGAGGCTTGCCTCTCGGTGGCCCACTTCCTCCGCTGTTGTGGTTGGATGCCTTCTCGCTCCGCAAGCTTATCCACAACAGCCAACTCCTCCTTGTTTGCGCCAACAATGTGTGGCTTGTCAAGTAGGGGGTCAAACTTAAGGCAAAGGTATTCCCGGGTTGGGGCAATCAACAACAAGCGGGGCACCCAATGGCAATTGCCCGAATTATATACCTGCGCCACAATCAACGGTGGTGCAAAAGACATATCAATGGACGCGCGTTCCAAAGTGCTACGTGCCCAGGATGCAACCAACGCCTGTCGGCGTTGTGGAATGTCACACGACGCATTCCACAACGAATCACGGACTGCCCATGCCACACCCATTGTGTCCCAATCTGCACTGAGAGCGGTCTGGGCTGCCCACTAGTAATACACCACAATTTGAGCACAGTCTGTGACATAGCTCTCGGAGGTGAGGTCCCTGAAATGGCGTGCCTCGAACTCATATTGTTGAGCCAATGGACCTGGAACCGTGGCATGTAGTGGCGGCCCCCAATTGTCACCAAGCAATGCCTCAACCTCTGCCAAGGATGGGCGAAACGAGCCATGGCTATCACTGAGTGCCTTGCGCACATTAGCAAGGATTTGTTCTGCAGGGCGACAATCAGTATGAGATGTTGGATGGCTATCAGTATAGGGTGTTGCGACAACAATTTCGGACGGAATGGAACTAGGTGGGATAGGGTCCAATGGGGTACTAGCTACCTTGTCACAAGCAGCTACACACGCGCTGCTTCCACCCACATTCACAGAGGGAGTTGGGTGGGTCCCTACAGCAATTTCGGACGGAATGGAATTGGGTGGAACACGGTTCACAGAGGGAGTTGGGTGCAAAATGGTCTCAGCATCCACCTCCTTCTCCCACTTCTGTAGCACCCATTTTACCTCATCCCTATCCTTGAACCATCTCGCTAGGCACTCCAGTCCAACCAAGCAGTGAATGCACCCGTCGCAGTAGATGCACCACAAATACACGGCCCTATTGCATTGACCACAAGTGAATGGTGGACGGTACAGGCGCATTGAGTGCCAGGGGGCATTCCCGCGGGCCAACTCACGCTTCACGTCTTGGCCAAGGGAGAGGGGGGGAAAATCAGAAGTGGCCCACTTGTGGGCAAAGTGGCTACGTTACCCCTGCCGTCTCGGGGATCCCCACCGCTTCAGAGCGGGGGGCAAAATCAGAAGTGGCCCACTTGTGGGCAAATTGGCTACGTCACCCCTGCCGTCTCGGGGATCCCCACCGCTTCAAAGGGGGGGGGAAATCAGAAGTGGCCCACAAGTGGGCAAAGTGGCTACGTCACCCCTGCCGTCTCGGGGATCCCCACCGCTGCAGAGCGGGGGGCAAAATCAGAAGTGGCCCACAAGTGGGCAAGGTGGCTACGTCACCCCTGCCGTCTCGGGGATCCCCACCGCTTCAGAGCGGGGGGCAAAATCAGAAGTGGCCCACTTGTGGGCAAAGTGGCTACGTCACCCCCGCCGTCTCGGGGATCCCCACCGCTTCAGAGCGGGGGCAAAATCAGAAGTGGCCCACAAGTGGGCAAATTGGCTACGTCACCCCTGCCGTCTCGGGGATCCCCACCGCTGCAGAGCTTCGGTAAAAGTTCGGTAAATTTTTTTTTCTACTAAGTTTTTTAATTAGTAAAAAAAAATTTATTTTTTGTTTACTAAGTGTTTTACTGAGTAAAAAAAATATAATTTGTTTTCTACTAAGTTGTTTTCTACTAAGTTTCGCAACTGAGTAGAAACCCCACTTACGTAGTAACAAATTGTTTTTTTACTAAGTCTTGATACTTAGTAAAAAAAAAAATTTTAAAAAAATTTTTACTCAGTTTTACCACGGACCCCTACCTTGGGGGGGGGGGGGGTGCAAGCCCCTCTTTTTTTTGTTAGCTTGGTTTTTGTGCCAAACTAGTGCTTTCCACATTAATGTAGGTACACAGAACCCACCTGATTTTTTGGTGGTGGATGTCATTCGTCCGGCAAACGCACCCTTGGAATGCACCATCACACCGCTGATCCAGACAAGCAAAAGTGAGCGCACTTTGCTGGAGCAGTTTGGCGTGTACATGGCACATGGGCGGCGGTGTGGGGAGGTTGGTGCACACGCGGCGCACATGGCGCACAGCAGGTGCTCCTCACGCCACTCTGTGGTCGCCAATACAAGGTTCGGACATGGATATGCGGAAAACATGCTATCCTTTGAAAACATCAAAAAAGTGTTGATGCATTTGAAAGGCTGCTACATTGGGGGCACAAAAAGGCATATAATTTCCTTTAATTTAATATGACCACCACATGGGCAAGTAGACACCAACTGACAGCGGCTGGCAGGCAATTGACAGCGACAAGGGGTGGAGGATGAAAGGAGGTGCACCTGAACTGATCTAATGTCTGCTTTCATCTCCAGGAGCTTTTTGACCACGGCCCAACTCCCGTACTGACATGCCATATGCAATGCGGTCATGCCCTCAACATAGTATGCCTTTCCATTAAGCACTCGGCGCTCTGGAAAGGCTTGATTGACCTGGGCGCATGTGCAGAGGATTGGGGCAACGCATTCTTTCAAGTCCCAGGCCCCAACTGAATGGTACAATTTGGGTTGTTAGGGTGACGAGGCTGTCCACAGGGGCACTGCAGCACAGACACCGCAGAGTATGACTATTACGCATTAGTTATGCTTACTTCCGCGCACCTTTGCTTGACCTTGGTGACAACCTGGGGGCTATTTTCAGGCAGGTTAGCGGTGCAGGCGCAGCACCTGTGCGGCCCATGCAGAGATGTATGTTTGACAGCCCCCAGAATCTGTGTTACTGTTGGCCGTGGCAGCTGTGATGAAGAGAGGAATGGTGATGATTTCTTGTGGATATACCCATGGAACAGCGGTTGCGAGAGGTGCAGTCGCCGAAGGAAAGCACAGGTCGAGTGACTGTTTTTGGCATAGGTGCGTGCATTTTTGGGGGGTGTAGGTTGTGTGCGGAAAAAAAAATTCAAAGAAAAAAAGAGAACAACAAGAACCACCCAACAACTACCATTGCTACCAGAGCAGGTGAAGCATATAGCCCCAATGGCAATGCCAATGACATTTTGGGTACCTCCGGCACAGGCAAAGCAATGGAGCCATGGCATGAAGGGTGACTTGGGGGGGGGGGGGGGGGAGCAAAGAGGAGAAGGGAAGAGGAGAATGTGGCCACCTCCGCTTGGAACGAAGCATCAGAGTCTATAGGATTGGGGTCAACAACAATCTCCATAGACGGCAGGGCAGAAAAAGGCCCCTGTGGATGGTCCACCTCCTTCCTAGCCTTAGCACCCTTGCGTTCCTTGGGAGGCTTGTAGTCACACAAACTTTGCAGGCCAAGGGTGAGCCACGCTGACACAACGGACAGGTCAAAGCGCACCCATTCGTGCGGCCCACTACCCTAACCCTAACATGGAACCACGGGCCGCCAAAACGAGATACCCCTTCCCTTGGTCTTGGTCTTCCAAAACTCAGTGTACAGCTCCTTTCTCCATATGTCCTCAATGGGTGTTGTAGGCTTTGTGTTGGTCACAAGCGCAAACCTTTTAGCCATGCGGAGATCTGCCTCCCTTGCCTCATCGCCAAATTGGATGGGGAGGCGGTCTCTAAACCACACGTGGCCAAAGCCATGAAAGCAGAGGGTGATTGTGCAACCCTGCCGAGGGGGGTGGCCTGTTCAAATTCTAGACCCCAACCGGTTGCAAAAACTTTTGGGGGTCTGGATGGGGGGGGGGGGAGGTGGGTCGGCCGGTCAGCTGCCAGGGTCCCTAGAGGGGGGTCAGTGGGTACCCCAACATACATTCCTCAAAATGATCCCCATGACGCGCTGATCATTTTGAACATACACAAATGGGGCAAAAAAATTTTCAGAAAAAATTTGCCCATTAGCTCAGGCTCCCATCAGCCAAGGTCCGACCTGGAGGTCAGGTCAGGGGTCAAAATTTTTTCTGTGTTTTTCAAACATTTTTGAATTCTTTACAAAATTCTGAGTATTTTGAGAATAGACACATAGGGTTAAAAAAAATACCCTCTCAGGAAGGGCAAAAAAAAAAATTCTATTGCCTTCGGCAGTGCACCTCGAAGAGAGGTTGACAGTCAGCCAATCAGCCCCTTAGTCAGGCCAGCAGTCAGTCAGACAGAAACACACAGTTTGGGTTATTTGTCAGTCGCAGACGCGGCCCCAAGCAGTGGGGAGACCTCTCACCCCGGACCAAGCAGTGGCCGAATGGTAATGCAGCTGGCCGCAGTATTTTTGGTCGGCGGTTCGAACCCTGGTCGGATGAATACAGCGCCGCCGCCGCCGCCAACAGTCGGCCGACCGGGATTCGAACTGCCGACCGAAAACCTTGCGTCGGCTGCGTTACCATTCGACCAATTGTTGTGTGACAGCGATATGCTTCCCCACTGCTTGGAGCCTTCTGAGCGAAAACTTTTGACCCCCCCCCCCCACCCCCCACCCGCCCATCCCCCCCCCCCCCCCCCCAAAAGTGATATCCAGTTTTAGGGGATAGAGGCATCAGAATCAAAAAATCCATTGGGGGATGGTCTTATTGGGCAAACTAATGATTTTACAGGGGGTTGGACATCCAATATCATGCCTTGGGGTATGCTACGCGAATGACCCCCAAAAAGGGGGGTATACAACGCCCGCGCCTGCGCTTGATCTAACAACCTCTCTTCGAGGTGATTCAGCGCCTTTGGCGCTGACCCTTTCCCCCAAAATCTCACATCGGAGAAAGACGGGTTTGAAAACTTTGGGGGGTCTGGAGGGGGGGGGGAAGGGGGGGGGGGGGTTGGAATTCGAACACGCCGCCCCCCTCGAACCCTGCTCAGTGGAGTCGGCAACAAGGTGCACCAAAAAAGTGTGTGTAGCCCCCCCGCGCACACGACAAAGAGTGGTTGCCGGGAAGATCAACCGCATATAGCAGCCAAATTATGTGACAAAAAGAGAGAATGGTTCGAGTTAAGTGTGATTGTGGTCTGCAGGCTCACCGACACCGCACTCACTGACTCACCACCAGCCTTGAAAAACGGGAGAAACAGGGGGCAAATGAGGGACAATGGGGGGGAATGGGGAAGCGGGTGAAAGCGGGTGAAACGTTGGTAAATGGGGAACTGCAGTCTGTTAAGTAGAGAACAAAAGAAGAATGATGGGAAAATGTGGGGAAATGGGAAACGGGGACAAAGTGGACTGCAAAGCTCAATTTCCCGTCATTTTTTCCGCGTCCCATTTTCTCCATTTTTCCAAAGAAAAATGTTCGTCCTAATGTAGGGGGGGGGGGATTTCGTGCCAAGCCCAATTCGCGGTAGTAAATTTCGCTGTGGGAAATTTCGCGTGGACCCCTGGATTTTGTGTGGTAAATTTCGCGGACACTCCCAGGAACGTTGTGGTGTGTAGGGCTTTGCGGGCTTGGTGAAGCTTAGCCACAGGTGCCACTCACAATGCTGACCCATCTGCCACACTCTGCCAGTGACGAGGGTCAAATTGGTCTCAGGTCCTGAGATGTGTTGGAACTGTGACAGGGATTCGACTTACATCCCTGGCAAGAGCAACTGTAACTCCCTGCAAGGGAGCTGAACCAGATGTTGTACCTCATTCTCCACAGCAGTTTTACAGACCAAAAACCGTTCCATGAGACAGGGGCTAAATGATATGGGAGTGCAGACAAGCCTCAGGGCGGTTTGGAGCTGAGACAGTGGTACACACGCAAAGATTGCCGGATAGGGTCCCCCCTCGCGGGGTACCTGTAGCAAAGAGTGTATCACCCCCCACCAGAGTTCACAGTATCTGCGGCTCGTGTGCTGTAAATTTCGCAAAAGCCCCTGGATTTGCGTGGGAAACGTTGTGGCCAATTAGAAATGCGAAGTTTCCCACACGAACCTGACTGACCTCAAAATCCCCCCCCCCCCCTGTAGCCTGATTCAAAAAACTGCTCACCGCCACTTCACCGAGGGAAGTGAGGGGAAAATGTGAAATCACAACTGCTCACCAAAGAAGTCGATGAGTGTATACTCCCTGAGTCTACAACACAGGTAGAAAGTGCAGTGAAAGCGTAGGTGCAAGGCTTTTTATGTGCCAAAATGTGCCGAAATGTGCACCGTGTGCAGAAAACATGCCCATCCTGCGTTAACCGCACACTCCAGGCAATCGGGTTCAGGGGTTCAGGTGGGGCCAAAAAGAGAGGCAAATTGGGGAATTTCCCTTGACATCTTCAGTCAACACATGGGAGACTCCCCCCCTTGGGGAATGTCACACCCCAGTGGTCTCCCCCCTTTTCTGTGGGGGCAAACAGGCGACAGTGGGGATGCGATGCCATAGAAAACCAGAACAAAACCGCATTCATCTTTGCAGGAGGGCATACTTGTCTGGTGATGTCGTCGGCACCCTCAGATCCGCAGTGGCTGAGTGTGTGGGCATCAGAGTGGTCATCACAGACAGAGATCTGGAAGGACCAAAGAGGGAGGCAAGCGTTGTGCACGGGCTGCAGGACAGTGAAAGACAACTGTTGACAAGACATAGCTCACAACGTGCCCTGTCCTGACAGGTTGGAGGAAACACCACACCTCTCCTTTCCCTCCCGGGGAATGACGTTGGAGAGGGAGGCCGACAATGACGACGGCACCTTTTCCCGCGCAAGTTGGAAATAGGAGCCAGCATTACCTTTCAATAGCCAAAATTGGGCTAAAAATGAGCTATTTTGGGGTCGAGTGAATCTGTTCCAACGATGAGACCGCTTCAGGGCTGTCCTTAAGGCAAAAAAAAACCAAAACTGCCGGCCTCTGGTACACTCAGACCCCCGTAGAGCGCCAGCCGGCGAGTGACTGCTGTCAGTTGCATCAACTGCCGTCAGTTGAGCCCCCAAACTCTGTCGGCTGCGTGCCGACCGCCGTCGGTTAACCAAATCCTGCGAGCAATGACTCAAATCGTACCAACTCATTTCCAATCATTGACATGTTCAATCCATAGTAAGCACCGCAACCTTGAGAGGCATGATCAGTGCGGCGTCTGAGGTGCCACCTTGGACCACCACAGTCCCGCAGATCTCGATTTCTTCCCCACACACAGACACTGCGCCCTTCAGAATGACCAGCTTTGATTCGCAGAGAATGCTGTGGGACACCTGCAGTATTTCCATAGCCTTGTGCACAGTGGCGCATAGGACCGACATGGGGACAAAAAACCAGAAAAAAAATGCAAATGGCATTATTGGAATCAGCGCATTGAGAGGGAGTCAGAAAAGTGGTCATTGGCCCCCATTTTAATGAAACAAATTGCAAAAAGTTTTGCCAAAAAAAGAGCCAAAATCTATGACCATGACAGAAGAGCCCCTTTTCCAAACCCTCCCCCCCCCAGGGACTTGCTTGAGCGGGGGGGGGGGGGGGAGAGGGTCCAGGGGGGAGGGGTTTCCCCCCCCTGCCGAAATGAAAATTAAAGCAAGTCCCTGCCTCTCCCGCCCTGGGGGCCCAGGGGGCTCATCCGACCACTCCTCCCCCTTTGGAGCATCTGTCCACCTGCCCCACCAGCCCCGTCAGCCATATGACCTGTGTGGTGCTTCCGGCATCCGAGCTCTTCCTGCTGGCACTGCTTTGGGAAAGGGGCTGAAGGGTGTCGCCGTTGGTCTTGTCGATGATCATTGGGTCCTGGCGGAAGAGATTGAGCCTCAGGGGGACGTGGTGCCGCACCATACCTATGCCAACAAACTCGCCGTGTCACCGTATGCGTAGGGCTGTCCTTGGCCTTGGCGCCGTGGTGGGTTGTTTCCTTGCTGTGCCCCCCCCCTCCCCCCCCCTTGGGCTGTGGCCTGGTGTGGTCCCGGCCCCGGGTGCCCTTGGCCGCAGCAAACCAGACTCCGGCTTCCATGACGTCACTGCTGACGAAACCGCCTTTGGTCAGCATCGGAGGATCAGCACTGAACGACCGTCGGTACGCCTCCATGCCCCGCACGGCTTGGGGGCACTGGGCAAGAGCACACAGCAACGGTGCAGGTGAGCGGCACCGGCAGGGTCCATGGCGACCGCATAAGCCACCAGATGTGGATTTGGAGTGCCTGTGCATTTTCAGGCTGAAGGAATTGCAGGGCAGGTCGAGGTGGTGCCATCTACCGTATTATCGCCATCGTTCACCCTCCAACCGCGGGTGGTCATCCGGCAACCGCCATCCGTTACCTTCCAGCCAGTCACCACCGATGGCGGTTGGAGGACAGCCGACCTCTGGCGGAGGGGACCTGCCATCGACATTGACAAAAACAAAAAAAAAAGAAATTGAACCGGCTCCTTAAGGGCTCCTTAAGGACAACCCGCGAATGCGAAGCCACCGATGCACATGCGCAGTCCCATACCTGCCCCCTCCGCATCCGGTGCTTCTGTTCCTTGTGTAGCCACCCCAGCCACTTCTCTGCCTCGGCCCAGGTCTGCGTCTCCCTCACGAGGTCCCACACAATATTCGTGGAATAATGACGGCTCTTGGGATTGACGTGGGCGCCTGCCCGCACCAACAACTGGATTGCTTTGCCCGCGTGCTGCTCCACCGCCTCCACCAGCAGCGGCCGCCTCTTGGGCCCGCAAGCCACGCTCGGGTCCAGACCGGCCTGCAGGAGCAGGCTCAGGACGGAGGGATTCTTCACAACAACATCGACGCGGCAAATCTTGACGCCGTCGTCATTCTTGTTGATGTGGACACGAATGAAGCTTTGCAGCGCCTCCATTTCGTTGTGGCTCAGTTCCCTCGTCAGCTGTTGCACGTACGCGCACACATGATCCAGGAATTCCAGATGCGGCGTACGGCAACAGAGGTCACAGAGCACGCTCTTGCCTGCGCAGCCCGGGTGTGGGCAATATCCGTAAAGCTCGCCGACAGTCACCAATGACTGGCATGACCTGCACCTTGGACAACCTTTGCCATCGTGAGACGCCGCGTTGCACTCAGCGAGATCGAACACGGCGGTCTCCAGCGGATGCTCGAGGCTGCACTTCTGGATCCCGATGAGGTACGGTTTCATTTCAAAAGAGACTCCGATAGTCGTTAGTTCCTCGCACTTTTCGATGCGCCGCTTGTTGATGGCGGTGACCAGCACGTTCTCGTGAGGCGGCGTGGAGGCAAACAGCTGCGGGCGCCATCCATACACTTTGTATTGCTCTGTGCCGTCATCTCCACAGGCGGATAACGTGGCTAACGACCAGTGGACTTTGAGGACTGCACAAACTTGTCTGAGTCCCTCTAAAGAAGTTTGATCATCAGAGATTACCGCTTGCACAATTTCTTCTGCCAGCAGAAGGCGCAGCATTACACGTGCTGGCTCAGTGATGGCCAGCAACAAGTTGGCAAGCTTCTGCCAGTCCTCCGCTTCCTGGATGTACACATCAACAGCCAAATCGCGGCGGTTGGCAGTTGGCGTGACGTTCTCGGCTTTCCACCAATGCGGCGCAATAGCTTTCGCGACTTCTGTGTCCTTCTCGCGTTTTTGTGTGTTTTCCTCGTGTTTCTTTGCGTCTTCCTTTTTTGCGTCGTCGCAGTCATGCGCCTCGGCGTTTCCTATATCATAAGCGCCCACATGGCCTTTCGCGGCTGCTGCCTCTTCCTCATTCACTTCAGCCTCCATGCGTTCTCTCTCCCGTCGTTTTTTGTCTTCCTTGTCCTTATCCTTATCCTTGTCCTTGTCCTTGTCCTTGTCCTTCTCCTTGTCGTCACCGTTGCCATTCCCTCCTTCATGCGGTTTTTTGTCTTCTCTCCTTTGCCGATAGGCCTCTTTGATTTGGTCGGCGATGCCTTCTCTTTTCTTGTCCACTTCATCTTTGAGGATCTGAGAGTTTACTGCCTTAATCCGTTCCAAGGTCTCAGCAAGCTCCTGAATGTGGAAGACGTACTGCAAACGCCGGGGATCGGTCTCTTTAAACGGCCGAAATTGGATGGAATGCACCGTGTCCGGAATGTACTTGAGATACCTGGCATAAGGGAGTGCGACAGTCTCATTGGTCAAGGTTGTGTAATGCGGAATTTCCTGGAGCAAAGCCTCGACGATCTTTAAGCCATCTTCCAGGATTTTCAGGGAACTCCCTTTGTCTTTATTGTCCTCAGCAGCCCCAAAAAACTCACACTTTGGAATCGGCACAGTCTGATGGGCTTTGGCCTCTTGGCTGTTGACAAAGAAGAGCTTTGTGACGGATCTTGCTTCGTCCATGAACATGTGGTCCCCATAAATCTTCTCAAAGGCTTCCAATATCCATTTGGTGAATTCTGGGGCGAAAGTGTCCTCAACACTTTGGTCCTTTTCTTCGCGTCCGCATCCACCCAGCCTGTTTCTTCCTCCATTCTTCGATGTGTCCTTTTCGTTCACATCTGCAGCTTTCTCAGTGAGCGTTCCCACAAGATCCCGGAAATCAGAGTAACTCAGAATATCAGACGAAAGGACAGCATGGACGACATAGAGGTCCCACAACTCCCACGCAGCCGTGACCAGAACCTCCAAGAAAATCTGCTTCGTGTACGTCTTCGTCTTCGCGAGCTTTGCCCTGACGCAATTGCTGCATTGGTACTGCTGTTGGAGCGTGCTCAGACGCTCCCACATTCTCCGGGCACTGTCCTCCAGGCCGCACGTGTCACACGGGAGGGATCCCTTTCTGTCACAAACGGGTCCAAAGAAGTCCTCCATGTCTTCGTATGTGTCGTCGTTGGTCATGTTCCCCAAAAGATCAATCAGCACATCGCAGGCAGTCTTCTTGACCCACCTTTGAGCCTGATACACCTTCAGCCCAACGAGGGCAATGTACAGCACTTGGCTCGTGCCGTATTCATGCGCCAGAAGACGCAGCGCCCCGGGGTATCGACACAGACAATCAAAGAACAGGTACTTTGTGGATTTATCAGCCACACGCACGACCTTCGGGTCTGGGGTGTACTCCTCATCCTTCTTGCGGACGTGCACCATCTTCAGGCGTGACACATACGGTTCAAGGTGCTCACTCTCAGCCAGAGTGAGGCCGGACTCAAAGTCTGTGACCTCTTTCAGGCGGAAGCAAGTTACATCACGCAGATCCCGTTTCATGGCCTGCGACAGCAGCTGCTTGATGCCATGCGATATGTCCCCCAGAACTCGGAACATGCTGTTGGGACTGAACAACGCCTCACACTCTTCTTCAAATGCACTCAGCGGAGAGATAATGCGGGCTGTCATGGACTCGATGACAAAAAGGGTTGATTGTTGAGCTTCGTTCCCCAGAAAGAGCTCGGCCACGGCTGAAGAGCTCGAGGATGACGAGAACGCATGCCACACAACGATTTGGTCGGTGCCGTAGAGCGCGTCCGAGACCTTGGATGCGATACCGCGGTACACTGTCCCCTTGAATATGGGCAAATTCTGCAGCGCAGCTGTCAACCTCACAACAAAGGGTTTCCAGTGAGTGATGCGGTGTGCCTCTTCCTCGCGCATGGCCTTGTTGACCTCCTTGAAAAGGGGCGTCTATTGCGTGTAAATGTGCACGATTTGGACATCATAGCGCTGGGGACGGCACAGGCAGCCCTCCTCGCAGCGATCCTTCCCGGCGCTGTAGCGCTCTGACTCTTGGTGGAAAGACATGACGAACTGCTGGGCATGTTCCTTAGCCCCTTTCATCACAACGTTAAGCCAGTAGTCGTACTTCTCTCCCTGCTCCCCACTATTCTGTTCCCCCTCGTGTGGAGACCCGCTTGGCTCTGCCGCCTCCGGGCTCAAGTCACCAACAACGCCATGCGCCTCGCGCTTGTGCTTCGCCATCGCGCTTTTCCAAAACGACTTGGGAGGTTGGCACTTGCGGCACACCTCGAACTGCTGGAGGGACTCCAGCGAACACTGTACCTGTGGATCCCGGAGCAGACCTTTGATAATGGCACTGATTCGGGTCCCTTTGGCGGTGACAACCTCGTCTTGCGTGAAGAAGCGCTTCTGAGGCTTGTGTACGCCGAGCGTGTCCAGCCCATCCATCACCTTCAATGAAATGGCTTCCCGGTAGTTGTCCTGTTTGGGTGTGAGATGGCGACCCGGGCAGATGCAGGCAAGATACTCCTGCAACACCTCAAAGGCGCTGCTCTGCTCGTCATATTGAAGCGAGCGGACCGCGGTGTTTAAGATGTTTGTCAGTCGCCCATGCGCGCGCCGACGTTGGGAGGGCTGCTGATGAAGCGTGGTGGGCAGCCACGCACACCGCAGCCCTTTAGGCGTCTGCTGCTCGTTGTCTCCACTCCCTGTCTGACCACGAACCTGCAAGAACTGCTCATCCGTGCCGTTGATTTCGTCGAGGATCGAGTCCGGCTCCATCTTGAACATAACGATGGCACAGGTGGCATCGCACGCAGGGGAATGATGGTCCACTCTCACCTGTTGGGACACATCCAGCTTCAACAGGTCTTCAACTGTCGGTTCCACCGCGGGATTCTGTTTATCCACCTGCGCAGCGGGCCTTAGCCCCTGGATGGTGAGCGCCGCAAACGTCGGGAGCTTGGATGGGGCTGAGGATGGCGGCTCCACTCGCTGAAAGCACGAATGCAGCACAACTCCGGGGAGTTTTGCGCTGTAGAAACAGAAGCCGCCCTCGCTCAAGTGTTGATCCTGGACCTTTGCTGAGGGCAGATATGTGATCTCGGTGAAGGGGTGTGTTTCCTCTGGGTTGCCGGTGCTCCAGCCAAGGCCAGGGACAGGGTTGATTTTGCAGAACTTGGTCTTTGCAAATGTCGCCCTGGGGCTGACGTGGAGGATCACGTTGTACACCCGCGTTCCCAGGCCCACCTCCGGGGTGGCGGGGTGGCGGGGCTCGTCCTGTTGACGCCTGGTTTCTTGCTCAGCCTTCGTGACGGCGCGGACTTTGTACATGGCAACCGGGACGAATGAGTCGTCGAACGCCACAAATGCCCCAAGGTCCAGGGTCGTTCCTGCTTCCGTGGGGTGCAAGAACGCTGCGTGGGCCAGACGATCATCGCGGTCAATTTCATGCCAGATCTTCTTCAATCCCGGATAGCGGGGGTCAGGCCTTGGCCTTGGCCTGGGACTCTTGCTGTCGGAGCTGGCCCCTGAGCTGCTGGTGTTCTGCGTCCCACAGTCGGTGTCCGAGCTGCCTTTGTTGTCCTCGTCGTCTTCGCTGGTATCCAGTGGGAAAGTCTGGATCTCAGACCATTCTGCCATTCGGTATTTACTCGGGTCGTTCGTATAAAGAGCTTTGATAAACACTGTGAAACCGCTCCGGAGGTACACGGCCCTTTTGAAATCCAGTGGCTCGAAAGAAAAGCAGGCAGTCTTGAACGTGATGGTGTCAATCGTCTTCGTATGTTCTTTGGATGCAGACTTGTACAGACCCACCGTCGACGGGTGCTTTGCCACGAGGTACACGGGATGTCCTTTTCTTGCTTCACTTCCTTCCTTTTCTTCATTGTTAGTGGTTGTGGTCTGCTTTGGGCTGACTGGACCTGTAGGCCTTCCAGCCACGTCCTCTATAAGGCACGGACGCAGACCAGCAATGGAACAAATCAAATTGGCCTCGATCAGCTCTTTGTAACGCTGCTGCCGCAGACTGTCATAAACCTTTCGTTCCAAGCCGTGGCATCGTGCTTTCTGTTGGACCTTGCACCATAACGATGCGCATGTGTCAACCTTGGGGTTCGAAACGAGCAGGGACTCTCGGCCTCTTGGCCAACACTCCCGGTCTTGTGTCGTCTGGGATTTCTCGTCGTTTTCGCACTTGATAAAAAATTGGAGAGTCCCATAAGGTTTTGTGGGACTCTCTGGGACATTCAAGCTGAGCAATACTGCCTCGTTCCCTTTGTTGGAAACCACAATCTTGGCGACTTCAAACACTTCGTCTTTAATCTTGACCTGTAGCACAAATGACATGCTGATTCATGCCCACTGTCCAACCAGCTCGGTCCACCAAGAGCCTCTAATACAGGTCCCCAGCGCTGTTGGCGCTGAGCACCGGGGCGTCCACAGGAGCACTTGACCGAATCCTCTTCTTGCGGGCTTGTTTTTGCCCCCCTCCCCCCCTTCTTCGTCCATGTAGACGATGTAGCGATAGCACCGCCTACACAGACTCACTGATGTGGTCAGATTCCATCCCAACCGAGACAAACACAAATATTTCAGTGATCCAATCGAATTACAGAGGAAACAACTGCTTGGCCCAATGATGTCCTCCAAGTACAGTCCCCTGTTTTTCATTATCTAGGGTATCTAGCCCATTGTCCTTGTCCCTCTCTTTGGTGCCCCTAAAGAGGCGGTCCCCTGAAGCGGCGGTCCCCTGAACAAGATGCCCGGGCGGGGGATGGTTGCCGGGGCGTGCAGGCTGTCACATCCTGCTCTCGACGTCTGGGTTGTCCGTAGATCCCCAACACAATGTGAAAAATGGAAGTCCAAAAAAATCGTCTAGTCGTGTAATTTTTTTTGCGGTAAATGTGTGTAATCCATTACATCATCCATCATTGTGGCCGATTTCTTCGTGTATGCCTCGGTGCCATTCACAGAGCATTGCTGAAGGACACTATTGCAAACACGAAGGGCAAAAAAAATGCCTTCTCAGGAACCCAGAAGAGGGCGGAAGTGGTACATCACCGCTGCATTCTCGGGGGTCCCCAAACAAAGGGGGACCAAATCAGAATTGGCCGCCTCACCCCTACCTTCTCAGGGGCAGAAGAAGGCGGAAATGCTACGTCACCCCTGCATTCTCGGGGATCCCCAACGCCAAGCGCGGGGAGAAAATCAGAAGTGGCTGCCTCACCCCTGCCTTCTCGCGGGCCCGAAAGAGGGCGAAAATGCTGTGTCACCCCTGCATTCTCGGGGGTCCCCAAACAAAGGGGGACCAAATCAGAAGTGGCTACCTCACCCCTGCCTTCGCAGGGGCAGAAGAAGGCGGAAGTGCTATGTCACCCCTGCATTCTCGGAGGTCCCCAACGCCAAGCGCGGGGAGAAAATCAGAAGTGGCTACCTCACCCCTACCTTCTCGGGGGCCCAAAAGAGGGCGGAAGTGCTATGTCACCCCTGCATTCTTGGGGATCCCCAACGCCAAGCGCGGGGAGAAAATCAGAATTGGCTGCCTCACACCTGACTTCTCGCGGGCCCAAAAGACGGCGGAAATGCTACGTCACCCCTGCATTCTCGGGGGTCCCCAAACAAAGGGGGAGAAAATCAGAAGTGGCTACCTCACCCCTGCCTTTTCGGGGGGCCAAAAGAGGGCGGGAATGTTGTGTCACCCCTGCATTCTCGGGGATCCCCAAACAAAGGGCCTCGCGCGCCAGGCCCAGATCACCATCAAACTGGCGATGCAGCCTGCTGATTGGGTCCGCCGGATTCACCGCACCACGCACCCAGTGCATGTAAATCGTAAAACCCGGGCAGGACGCCCACAAGTACCTGAAACACTTGAGCAGGCGTTGCTGGTAAACACGTCCTACACTCGCCTTACACCGCAAAAACTGGACCAGTGCCGCCGCATTGTCACCAAACAAATGCGCCTCCAAGGCGCCCACATTAAAAATAAATTTCAATCCCCACAAGACAGCACGCGCCTCCGCACATTGCTGGTTCGGCGGCTGCTCAACGGGCACCGCTGACCGCGAACCAAGCTCCATCGAAAAAAGTCCCAACCGGTACACCCCCCATTGAGCGCCGCATCAACATACACAAACACCGGCTGTCTACGCACCTCCCGTGTCAGGGGTACCACCGACCAGCCCGGCAAAGCCAACACACACACCACACACATAGAGCGCAGCAACTGAAGCGGGGTAAACTGCAAGCGCGGGGGGGGGGGGGGGGCATAACACATGGGCCCAAACCCCTGACAAGTGGGGACTATGCCCCAAACGAGGCCTACAGATCCATTGCGCGCGCCCCAGAAACTGCTGCAAACGCCGCACACTACAAACACCGAGGGACAATCGCAACCAATGGGCCAGCAGGGCTTCCACGCCTTCCCCGCCGTCCGCAGGCTGCCCCCACCCAGGTCCACGTCCTTCCCAAGCCACACCAAGCGCGTAACCGGCTCCAGGGTGCTCTTTGGGCTTATAACTCCACCCGCCGCACGCAACGCCTGCACCGCGCGCATAGCCTGCTCACCCACGCGCCCTTTACCCCATCCCACAATGAGCACATCGTCGATGTAGATCAAAACCAACACCCCCACCAAACCAATCTCCTCCACTAAACGTTCCAATATCTTCTGGCACCGAATGGGACTATACTTCCAACCAAACGGCAGGCACCTAACCGACAAAACTCCTCCCTCACCATCCGAGATGCAGAAGGCTCCCGAGAATGTTTCAGGGAGGCGCAGCGACCAAAAACAATTACTGAGGTCAATATGGCACATACACAGTTCCTCATCCCCCCCCCCCCCCGGGAGCCCTAGCACCTCCCAAACCGGCCGGAGGCATCGAGCTCTACTGTAAAAAGGGGGGAGGAAAAATGAAGATCCCTGTTGCGCCACCTGCGTCAAAAGGGCAAGGACTTCCACCGAGGGCAGCGAAAACTTCTCAGGCTTCTCAGGCATCTCTCTATTCACGGGCACCAAGTTCACAATCAGGCTACACTTATCAAGTGTTTTTGGAATGGCGAAAACCCCCCCGTTCGGACCCGGTGACCCCGGCGGGAGGGGGAACAATAGGTTCTGGCTACGCAAAGCATGCAACATGACCACCGCCTCGTCCGACGGGGGCCCAACTCCTGAGAAATGTCGACTGGCAACCGACGCAAACGACTCCGGTACATAACGATCCCAAACATCAGCCGGGATAGGAATATGCCCCTACCCCCAGCCCCCTGCGCAACACTTCTTCCCGTATGCACTGCATCAGTAACTTCGGCGACGTAGAATCGTGAAGCAGGGACTCCCGAAACCCAGGCTTCCTCAGGGGGGCGGTATCAGCGATGCGTGCATTGGAAGAGATGGGGTGGCTCCCAAAATTCGTTACAGGCACGGTTTGGAGATGCGCAAAATGGGCCACATCTCAGGCGGTGGCACGCCCCTACGCAGGTGTGGAGGAGCTCAGGAGTTTCGCGAGAGCGTGTGATGGCAGGGCACAGTGGACGGTATACGGAATGGCAGTCTTATCGTTCACATGCCTGCTACGGGTGGGCGAGGCAGCCCCCATCAGGCGTGGAGGGTCCCGCAGCAGGGGTTTGGGGTTTCACACGGTCAAGTGTGACCCGCACTTCGTCCGAAGGAAGCTGGGGAGCTACGGCGCGGCGTGGCTGCGATGGTTGGACTGTGAGGGGTCCACGTCCGCGATCCCACTGGCGCACTTCTGCCCACAAGGGTCCGCCTACCTACAGATGGTCATGGCAATCGCCCTCAGCGGATGTGAGAGCGCCCACGCGCGGTGGCATGCGTGGAGGCGGGGTGGGTCGGCGGCCTTACGCTGGTTGGGTTTGCCGGTCCGATGGCTCGCCTGCTGGGTTCGCTGGATGCCAGAATCGGTGGCGGCCCACTATGGTGATGCCCCAGACGACTTCGTCGTGGCAGACAACGTGGAACTGCCGTGGCCCAGTGCGCAACGGGATATGGCGTGGGAGTGGAGGGTTGTATCCCTTAAAGACATTTTCCCGGGGGAGCTACTGGCCCTCTGTGTGCGGGAGAGGGATGTGGGGCCACAAGAAGACCTCGGGGGGTGGAGGGGTGCAGATGCAAGCGCCGGGTCCCAGGCAGACCGCAGTCAGCGCGAGAACGGGCGGGAGCAAGGAGATGGCCAGCCTGCCGGGCGGGGTGGCGGAGAGAGCGGCAGAGAGAATCCCGCCAGAGGCGGGGACGCGAGGATCCTGGATGTCCCTCTGGCCTTTGCGGCCGTCGAGGGGCGACCGGGATCCGAGCGTGCAGGCGAGCGCCAAGAGAGAGATGACGTCATTGACGTCGACGCTGAGCCCCCCCCCCCCCCCCGTCGGCAGGCACCTCTTCTATCCGTCGGCTCCGAATCGCGGCACACAGGACGGGTGCGGTCGCGTCGGTCTTGGGAAAGAGGAAAGCAGCAGGCCCGGCGAGGCTCGTGGGTGCGGCTGCCCGAGCGGCAGTTTCCTGCCGCGTCAGAGGTGGGTTGGTGGGCTCGGGAGCGCCTGTGGTGCGGTGAGTGGGATGCGTGGCTGCGTAACCTGGGGGCATGCCTGCCTAGAGCCCGGCGGGCTTGTTGGAGAGGCGCCTGATCCAAATTCTGGATAGGGGGGTGGAGGCGGGTAGGGACCTGCAGCAACCGGATTTCTTGCCCTGCATTACCGCCGCACTGTCCTCCCTGGCCTAGAATACCCAAGTCCCCAAAGCTGGAATAGGTACGTGCATGCTTCGGTCTCCAAGCCATCGATCGGCGCGTATCCGACCCAGAGGGCCAACTTCCTGTAGTTGGTACAGTATGTACCTTTTGTGCTCTTCGCCCAGGGGGACGCTTGCAGGGCATCCACGGGGTGATCTCATCCTCCTTCCACAACCGTCTCCACGCTGCCCATACCAGACGCCAGACCACGTCATCCGCATCCCGGAAGTCGGCTGGCTGTAAGACCACCACACCTTGTCGGGATTCAACCACCTTGCGCCCAACTGGGCAGCGCCCCCATCAATCAAATCCTGGGCATTCATGAAACCAGTGGTGCTTCACGCCCCTCCCTGCGTTCTTGCAAGCCCGACACGCTGTCACCGGCGCGCTCGTTACGTCCATCGGCTCCGCGCCAGGCTTCGTCGTGTACAGCCTGCAGTCTCCCTCTATCTTGAACTTGGCCTTCATGGCTACCAACCTGCGTGCCACCACTTCTTCCTCTGCGGCCCCTGTACAGCCTTGCGATCTCGCCGGCAGACTGGGCTCGTTGTCTTCCGCCTCCCGCTGGTCAACTGCTTCTTTGGGGTCAAGACCCCTTTTACCGCGATACGCGGACAGGGACGTCACCGTAAACGTCAAAATCGCAAGGACGAAGGCCTTCAGTCTGTCAATCTCATCGTCATTCATGGACTCCAGACACCAAACCTCGGTGTCAGCAGCATTAGAGTCCATCACTGGGGCCAGATCATCCAGAGTGACATCTGTGGATTTGTCCTTGTCCCGGAAGTGCGACACATACTCATGGGTCGGCACTTCTCTGCGCCACAGCAGTGTGGATGAGGCCAGCAGGCTTGCATACACCCATTGGGGCTTGGCGTCCAGCTCCCGGACCTTCAGCAGCTCCGCCTTGCTCAACGGGGGCACCCCTGCCATCTTCCTCTTTACTGCCGCCTAGGACTTCGCGTTGACCTCCGCCAACTCTTTGCGCAGCCCCTCCATGGCCATACGCTAGTCCTCCACCAGCTTCTTCGACTCCTGCAGCTCAGGCGCTGGGGCCGGGGGTGGTGCCGACTTCACGAAGCTCACTCCCTCCACATCGAGGCTGCACTGCGCCATCACGCAGAAAGCTCCTATCATTTTTGGTAATCCCACCTCGGCATCCACTTGTACCCCAAACTTCTTGACAAATGTGTCCTCCCACTCCTTTCTCCTATCCATCAACACCGACGGCGCCATTTCAACTGTCGACGTTGCCCTCGCAATTTCGATGAGGGGCACCGAATCAATAAAGGTGGAGCAAATGCTGCCCCTGGCGAATGCCGCGAAATCTGACATCGACATTACTGCTGGCCGGATCTATACTGAATCATCACGGAGCTTGACTCTACGTGTGACCCCCGTCAGGCTTGCAGGCTCAAATGCAAAAATTGCCCTGTACCAACACACACACACACATGCATACCACACACACACACACACACACACACACACACACACACACACACACACACAAACACCACAAACAGAGCTAAACCATAGATAAGAACGTGATCTAAGAGCACAGGACATGCAAGCTTAACGAAAGCAATGCAAAGCAATCAAGAGCCTCGCTTAATCCAACCGTCCTTCCACATCACCACTATTATCACCATTACTTCATTGGCGTTTTACCCTTGCCGGAATCACTGTCCCCAGAAATGGACGACATTTTGGGAACACAAAACAGGAAAGCGTCCTGCCACACAAACGACGTGTGGGGATGGAGGGGCAAAGACAGTAGGGCGGAAGATATAGACGCATGCCTCTAGTTGGAGGTTCAATGGTGACCCTACCCTTTTCATAAATTTTTCGCCACAGCGGCATCGTGTCTAGATGGGCAACAAATGGTATTTTATAGTGCCCCGTTTTGCCCTATCCGGTGCCTCCCAAAGTGGAAAAACATAAGATGGTCCCTTGGGAGCAAACACCACGTACCCCGGTCTCCCTGCTGGATTGTCAATTTTTCCTACCCTTGTCCTAATTGCAAAGGGAAATTGTCGCTCTTCCGGCCTAGCCACCAGTTAATCTACACGTGCTTGGTTGCGCCAAACAGCTAAATCTCCGCACCAAGTCAAAACTCGGCAGTGCACCTCGAAGAGAGGCTGACAGTCAGTCAATCAGTCAACTAGTCAGGCAGGCAGTCAATCAGACAGTCAGTCGGGCAAGCAGGCAGGTAGACAGAAACACACAGTTTGGGGTTTTTCAATGGCAGACTCGGCTTCAAGCAGTGGGGAGAATAGCTACTGCAGAACGCACAACGGTCCAGTGGTAAAGCAGCTGACAGCCGCGTGCAAATCGGCGGTTCGAATCCCGGTCGGCCAATTGCGGCACCGACGGCAGTCGGCCGGCCGGGAATCGAACCGCCGACCTGCGAGTCCACGGTCAGCTGCATTACCGTTCGAAAGCTGCTTGGTCTAAGATTATTTGTTCTCCCCACTGCTTGAACCCTTCTGTGCACAAATTTTTGCCCCCCACCCCCCACCCCCCTCCCCCCTCCCCAAAAGTGTTATCCAGTTTCAGGGGATAGAGGCCTCAGAATCAAAAAATCCATTGGGGGATTGTCTTATTGGGCAAAATAATGATTTTACAAGGGGTGGCTACATAACCCCTACAAGCCTAGGGGTCCGCTACAACGAGCGTAGGGAGGAAGTTCAAAAGGCCTTGCTGTCTAAGGGGCCCACATAAAATGGGCCGTCTTAGGGGCCACATGTGGGCAAAATGGCTACGTCACCGTTGCAAGGCAAGAACCACCTGTCGGTGCGAGATGCCCGGTAACTCAGTAGACGGCATGATAAGTGGTTATGACTATGACTATGACTATGTCACCCTTGCCACTTTGTTGGTCCCCACCGCTCAGCGCAGGGATGAAATCACAAGGGGCTACTTAACCCCTACCATCTCGGGGGCGCACATGTCGGCAAAGTGGCCACATAGCCCCAGCTGTCTCGGGGGTACGTGGCACCCAGCGCGGGGAGGAAATCAGAAGGGGCTTACTTAAACCCTGCAGTCTCAGGGGCCCACATGTGGGTAAAGTGGCTACATCACCACTGCCATCTTGGGGGTTCCCAACGCCTAGAGCAGGGAGGAAATCACACACATCTCCTTGGTCCCCGCCGTCTGGGGGGCCACATGTGGGCAAAGTGGCTGCACAACACCTGCCGTCTCGGGGTTAGCTGGCGCCTAGCACAGGAACGATATCAGAAGTGGCTACACCCTTGCCGTCTTACAGGCCTACATGTAGGCAAAGTGGCTATGTCAACACTGCGGTCTCAGGGATCCCAAACGCCCGGCGTAGGGAGGAAAGCAGAAGAGGTAACTCAACCCCTGCCATTCTTCGGGGCCCACAAATGGGCAAAGTGGCTATATAGCCCCCTGCCGTCTCGGGGATCCCCAGTGTCCAGGATGGGGAGGAAATCAAAAGTGGCTACTTCACCCCTGCCCAGGGCCCCACATGTGGGCAAAATGGCGACACAACCCCTACTGTCCAGGGGGTCCCCAAAGCCCAGCAGGGCAAGGAATCACACATGGCTCCTTGATCCTTGCCGTCTTGGGGCCGTGTGTGGGCAAAAGGGCTGCATACTTGTACAGCATTCTGCTGCGCCTGTTTGGCAACAGGTTCTTGCCTTGGTGCGCCGTTTGGGGGGGGTGGCTGCACAACAGGCAGGAAATCGTTTCGTCTTGAATGGTTTGATACCAACAGCAGAGCCTCTACGCAAGCATCCAATGGCACATTGATGCTGCGGAACTGTGACACCACAATACCTGCTGGCGAAGGGGTTTGACTTTCATTGTTATGTTGGGACCCACAGGGACCGCATCCTCGATTTCAATATAGGCCTGCAGCAAATCGAAAAGACAGGTCGCAAGAGACACGCCGGCCTGGTTGCATTCCTGGCCCAGGTACGCATTGCTCACGTGCTCAATGAGAAACTTGCAGTCCTCGAGGTTTGCCCTTTTTTCTTCTCTTTTCGTCTCCTCCTCCTGCAACACAGAAAGCGGTCCGATGGATTGACTGCAACAGAAACGGTGTGTAATGGAAGACCCCGTGTCATTTATTGCATGAGCCCCTCCAGCAACACACGCCCCATACCGTCATCGGGGACCGCATGAATGGTGTTTGTTCCGGAGTGTGGGGGGACAGGACATGGGACAGGGTTGGGACGGGGGTCCGAGGCATCAGAGCTTTCACTGGAGTCTGTGTATTGTGTGCAGACCGCGGATCCAATGCGCCGTCCGTCTGCTCGGCCCCATTGTGCCGCACTGCCGATGCCCTGCCTACCTTGTTGGGCCTCGTTGCTGCCTGGGCCTTCGAGTCTGTGCAGCGACGATGCGCGATGGCGGGTATGCGCCGTCCCTCCAGTTGTGACGCGTTTCGCTGCCTTTTTGACCGCAAACAAAACTGGTCGTGGCGCAACACAAAGAGAACATCATCAGCAACTGGCAACAGCATCGAAACCGTTGAGGAAGGGGGGACTGGGGAGAGGCACACCGATCGTCCTCTGGTCCACGGCCCTTCTCATGCTTCCCCACCACAACCCCACCACCACCCCACGGCGTTCATCACTTCCCAAAAGCAGGCCGATCACACTTCAGTGTCCCACTGGCGCCAAACAAGGGCTTGTTTCAGCGGCGGGGGGAGGGGGGGCTGAAGTCTCAGAGGAGGCAGGCATGTTTTGGGGACAGGTACTGCTTTCGTCCTACCCCTACCCCCCTGGGGGTCCAGCTAAGGAGTCAGGCCCCCACTGATTTAGGGCCACAGCATGGACCACTCAACGCCCTTCCACATCTGACAGAACAACTGTAAAGAAGTGACTCAGGGTCTGTATGCAATGCCAAAACAACAATCCCAGACCCATTGTTGGCCTATCCCCTACTGCCCAAGGGGGGGGGGGGGGGCATAAAGGCTGAGTGAGTACGCTGGTTGGCACTTCCGGGTACTTGCTTGCCTTTTGAAGAAGGAATCCTCCATGTATGGATGGGTGGGTGGGTAGTGGACCCCTTACTGGGCGTCCACCTTGCTGCACACCAGGGAGACCCCCCCCCCTTGAGCAGCGCACTAGTCGCGACGGGCACCCTCTGTTGCGTGGGGTTGGCTCCCGATGGTGCGGCCACCGGGGCTGAGAGCGGGACACTTGCCCCACTGCCCACGGAAGATGCTGCGGCCCCTTGGAGTCCCTCCCAAGCCGGCGCCGGCGTCTGGGGGTGTGGGGGGGGGGGGGGGATGACGCCTGCAGTGGATTGCTGTCTGAAGCTGGTGGCGGTTATTGGCCTCCCTTGCCCTTTCCTGGACCCCTCTCCCTCCATATACGGCGGTGCCCATCGCCCTCTCACCACCTTGTGCCCTCCCTCTCGCTCCCTGGCCTATCCACACCTCCTTACCCACCCCTCCTCCTGCCTCCTCCGTGTCTCCCCCTTGCTTCCATCCCTATGCGCCCTTTGGAACGTGTGCCTTCTGTGTGCGTGGGGGGGGGGGGGCTGGGGGGGGGGGGGGGGGGTTGTGGCGAAGGCACCCACAATTTCAACAAAGGCAGGCAGGCACACACACACCGGGGAAAGGGAAAGGGAGAAACCGGCGACTAAACAAAAAGGCTTGAGGCCAATTTTGATCATGATTCGAGCATGTATGGCAGTGCCATGGTCTGGCAGACCTTGAACACACACACGAACACCCTCTTAGTGCATACTCTACCAAGTAAGTACACTGACTCCGGGCCAGGTCTGTCCTTAAGGCAAAAAAAAGAACACTGCCGGCATCTGGTACGTTTGGACCTCCGGAGAGCGCCAGCCGGTAAGTAACTGCTGTCGGTTGGCCATCAACTGCCGTCGGTTAAGCCCCTCCGTTGGTTGGCTAACCGATTCCTGCCACCGATGACCGCCGGCCATCCCTAGTAGCAGGGGTCCAAGGTTCCCGCACCCAGTCGGCGTTTGGTTCCCGGTAGCAGGGAAAAACGGGGGAAAACGGGGAAAAACGGGGGGAAACGGGGAAAAACGGGGGGAAACGGAGGCAAAACGGGGAAAAACGGGGGAAATCTGGGGGGGGGGGTATTTTGGACAAGACCCACCCACCCGACTTTTGCCCCCCCCCCCCCCGTTTATAATTCTGTGGGGAGCATTTTTTGCAAACCAAATTGAAGCCAAGGCGCTCTCCCGGGTTAGGCATCCCAGCCCCAAAGGGTGACGCACATAGCAAAAAGAAAATTATCAATATGCACGTCACCCATTGATGCTGCCGTACATGCCTACAAATGTACGGCCCCGCCAGTAGCTTCGTGTCGTTTTGTTAAATGTTGACCGGTCTCCGGTTTGCCCCGGGGAAATCTTTTAGGCGGGCCCCGGGGTTGCCCTGTCCCTTCCCCTGTCCTGGCCCGGCCTCGCTGCTGCTGTTTTTTTTTGGGTTTTTGTGGTTTTCTGCTTTTTTTTCTTTTTGTTATTTTTCGGAGGTCCATGGAAGAAGAGGATTCATCACAGTTCCCATCCTCCCCCATTTTCCCCCCGTTTTCCCCCCGTTTTTCCCCGTTTTTCCCCGTTTTTCCCCCGTTTTTCCCCGTTTTTCCTCCATCTGTATCCCTTAACCTATGTCACAGACTTTCCTCTCTTTGATCCTTTAGTAAAAAACCCTCTCCTGTATCCCGCACCCAAACGGCGTTTAGTCGCCTACTGTTCCCGGATCCTGGGAACCTTGGACCCCTGCCCTAGGGAAGAAAAACCAGAAGAAATATCGCATTCCTAAAGGACCGCTCTTTTCCAGGCAGTATTCGCACCCAACCTATCTCAGGGTGTTGTGCCGTGGCATGGCCACAAGTAGCCGGTGCAACGTCAGTGCCCAACCACCATATGACACAAGAATCCTGCCAACACGGAGTATTTTCAAGCCTCAATGTCATTGCTGCCTCGTTTGTGCCCGCTGAGTGTCCTGTAGGGGGAGGGGGGTATGTGGGGTATATTCGGAAAGCCCTGGAAAAGGGCTATTTGGAACCCTCAGGCCTGCATGCTGAACTGATGATATGGTGGAGAACTTTGTCTGTTTTTGGCCTGTGCATGATCTGCCTGCCGGGTTGTTGTGTGGCTCGGTGTAGGCGCCCAAGACCCTTCCCGGTTGAGGCGCCCGGTCTAGAGCTTGAAAGCTTGAAATGTTCAAAAATTGGTCTTCGGTGCTGAAAAATATGACTTCCGGGCTCCCCATGGCCGATATCTTTCCAAAACAGCCATTTGGTGCAGATTTTGCAAAAGGTACAACATACCTCTCCCCCCCTACCTACGGGCCGATATCTTTTCATAATGGACCCATATGTGCCAAAAAGCAAAAAAATTGCCAATTTGCTCTGCGTTGGCATATTCTGACCGATGTATTCAACGCTGTTCACGGCAGGCAAAGATTTTCGGACCTGCAACACAACCACTGCAAAACGTAGCTCGGGAATTGCTTGTTTGCATGTCAAAAGTCAATGCATGCACACACTCCTAAACAACGAGTTCCATCCCCTGACTCCAGCGGCTTGGGCAATCAAGCCACCCCAAGCTACTATGGCATGCCCAAAATGTGCCTTCTGTGCCCAAACTGTGAGGTTCCCAGTGTACCGCACAGCCACTGCTTTTTTCTGTTTTAGGATGGTCCTGGTGCTGATGATGACTTGCAGGCGGCCGCCGCCAAAAAACGATGCGGTTTTGGGCAAGAGAGGTTGGTTTCGTACAAGCGCAATTCGGTGGCTCAGCGGGTGCTGTCAGGGCTTTGTACTGTCTGTGGGGCTCACCTCATGGCCCAATGTGGTAGGTACATCATTTGTTTGGGTTTAAGGTCATCCAAGACCTTCGCAACAGGACGAACGCGTCATACCTGACGCTGCTGTGGGTCAGGCTGCCCTGTAGCAGCCGAGGAGCCACTCACGTTGGGGTCAAAACAATCGCCATTGCACCCCAGGCACAGATGATTGATTATGTTGAGCTCCTGAAACAATGACAATTTTGGCTTGGGTTCATGTCCTGGCACCCATGTAGCAGGGTAGAACACAGCCCCCCAACCCCTCCACCACGTCTCTTCTCCACCACCACCACCCCACCGAGTTCCTACCCTGGCTTGTGGAATGCCAGCCGCACAAACCCTGTTGTGACATTGTTTGTCCATTTTTTGGTTCTATGTGTCTGAGAGGGAGGAAAAAATTCACTGTTCACTCACAAAGCCGTAATGAGCTCGATATACCTGTGGTAACGGGTTCCAAGACCTTTACAATGAAGCAAGCAGGGAAAATGTAGTCAACAACAAGACATGTACAGCTAGTAGCACCTATGCAATGTGATGAACCTGCACATGTGGTGATGTGCAGAGTGAAAGTACTTTGTACCTGCACAGAGATCATCTGTATGAAGACAGAGCATTGTCACGCACGTTAGGCAACAGGGATTATTGCACACCCCGGAACACATTGTGTGAGCTGACAGAAGAGAAACAGAAAAAATGAAATCCACATAGTCTTTTTCAAAGCCCCCCCCCCCCTCCCCCATTTCAACTGCTCTAACCACGTGCGAAAGAAGCCACCTGAGTATACTTTTTAGGAAAATACAAAGAAAATCTTACTCCGCCGCCTTTGGCACCAGTGTCATGGACTAGGACCAAAGTCCAACACACCCGCCATGCTGCACCCACAAGTAAGCTTCGACCAGGGGGAGAGCGTGTTGCACACAGCACCTGGTTGTGGCCGAGGGTGTGTGTGGGCACAGGTGCCTAAATGCAAGAGTTCAGCCTGGCACACACATGGACCTGTGGCTACACCTACGCAATGTGTTGCCATCCAATCAATGAATTGTCTGTTTTCGTTTCTCACACACTTGGCCAGCTTCCTTTAGGCAATAGCAATATGGGGGAGTTTGTTCCCCTGTTTGTGCGATGAAAATGCAACAAGGAAGGAGGAGTTTATTAAAAAGGGATTATCAAAAAGGGAACCACACAAGGTTGGGTTGTTTCGACCCAACCTTAGGGTTTTTAAATACTATCAGGACACAACCCCTGCCCTTGCACGGGGCCTCCGCCCTAATCTTCTTTGCTTTGTTTCAGCCTTGCTCGTGGATCCAGAGTTGAGAGAACGGGACTGACACCAGTCGAAGCTCTCTGGGACAAGGGTACAAACAACACGTTTTTTGACAATAGTCCCAATGGATGGATGGGTGGGGGTGCACCCTACCAATCGAATGGCAACAGGCATTACGGATTGCTCACTAGCTTGCTATCACGGGGCATTCCTCTTTAATGCTTTGCAAAAGGGATGCCCTGAGCAATCCTCTACAGCCCTCTTCAACCGTCTACATCCCTCAATAGGTCGATCAGCCCTTGCCAACCATCAACAAACCTCAACCCCCCCCCCCCCCCCCGACACACACAGCCCAGTTTGCAAAGCAGCAACTCACAAGCATATCTCATACCACAGTTACCACCTCATCAGGCCCACATCAATGCAGCCCCAAGTTCAGTTTCCATTCATCGCATGGCCTACTTCTTGGACACCCTGCATTGCTGAGTGGTCAAGGGTTCACAATGATGGTCCACGCAGATGTGTTGAGGATTGTTATCATAGGCTATCATAGAGCCGTTCTGAGCTATTGCTGTCCCCATTTCACTCACAGCCAGACGGGGTTGTTGCGGGTTGTCGCTTTGTGGAGTGGCCGCTGCCCCTACACACCCGATGGGGCCAGCGGGTGAACGCGGTATGTAGTTCAGTGGTTACCTCTGCCTCTGCCTTGGAGTATTTGTATAGCGACAGACCAAGAAGTTGCAGGATGTAATAGGTCTCGGCACAGTGCCTTTGAGGAAATGCCCGACCACATTGTGTGCATGTCTGTTGTACCTTGTCACTGTCTGGACCTCTGCTCGCTGTACCCCCATGGCATCCCTCCCTTACCGGACCCAACAAGGTCCCATGCATTGAAGTTTGGAGGGTGCTCTCCAGCACTCGTGTAATATATCACAAGGCCAAGGGGTCACCAAGTGTTACCGAGCAGTGGTGCGCGGCGGACAACTGTCACACTATCACTGATTAACACCTGCTTCTTGGACGCCGGCCAACAAAAGGGGCACCCGGTGAATTGCGGATGCTGACTTGCACAACCCTATGACTGTTGCCAGGCAATGGCCCAAGATGCCTTCAATCCCAGAATCTGTTCATATGGTGCAGTAGTCATTGTTTCGATGGATCTGCACGCCTCGTGAAACGGGGGGGTGGGGGGGTTGGCGCTAACGAGGCACACGGAGGGGAGTTTGGTGCCACCGAGGTGCCCAGGGAAAGGGGGGGTGGCGCTACTGAGGCGCGTCTGATTTGTATGGTATTCCTCCATCAGTTTAAGTTAAACTAAGTCTCAGACGTCAGTTTAACACTTCTTTGGGCATACACCAGGTTGCTGTGGCACACATGTAAAGTGGTGATCCAAGTGCGCCAAATGGTGCACTTGTCCAGCTAATGCAACGAACTTATGGAGGTGTGCCACCCAGTGGGCACTTAATGGTCCAGAGGACATACATTGTGTCCAGGTCATGGGTCCGCCGGATTATATTGAGTGAACAGGTCAAGGAATTAATGAAATGCATAGCAAAGGCAACGTTGGTGTAGGGAAAAGGGAGTCTTCTAGGGTCAGCACCTGCATCTGTATTGCGGCAATGCATCCTCTAGGCTCAGGATGCATTCCTGCTCAAGACTTGCATCCCCCCTTTGCATCAGGAAAAACTCAATAGCACGAAAAATGTGTCCCCAAGGGCTAGCACACCTCCAGGGCGACCTGAAAATTGTTCCAGGCGGGGGGGTGAAGGTGGGGGGGGGGGGGGGTCGGAGCAATGGGCACCCGAATCGGGCCTTTGCAAAGTATCATGGAAAATGGGCACGCTGGTGAGTGAGGTTGGTAAGCCCAGGGTAGCCCAACCCTGGTAGAGTTGGCTCATCAGGATGGGTAAGGTAGGTGTGCCCAGGGCAGGAAAACCCTGGTTGACTGGCCCTCTCCGGTGTGCCATTGTGTCATGCATGCAGCCCTCACTGCTTGCTTTTTAGGCAGGCCCTGTGCAACGCGTGAGAGCAGGGGGGTGCACATAAATGCGGGCGGTATGACCACCTCCCTTCCCTTGTAGTCATTTTGAGTCATTTATGTTGGGGTACTGCAGACCCCCCCGACCTGTCACCCGAGGCCTATGGGTGCCTGAGAAGGGTCCCGGCGTGGTCGGGGAGGGGGGGGGGGTGTTTGAAATGGGCCTCTGTGCCACCCCTGCCCCTTGGAGCAATTTTCTTCCTCCTCAATTGGAACATGAAGTCCACAAAGGGGAAAATGTGTTCACTGGGCGACAAGTGGCGTTGGCAGGGTGCTGGGCCTGGAAACATCCTTGGGCCGTAGTGGGCCATGCCTTCTCAATATGCACCCCAGTTTTCCTTGTACGGAAGCCGGTTGGGGATGTGCTGGGCCAGACCTGACTTTTTTTCATGCTGAGGATGGTTTGGAGGGGTACTGGGCCTAGTAGACGCATTTTTCCATAAACAGACCTTCCTGCGGAGGAGGATTGTTGGGCGCACGGGGCAAAAGCTCAGGCCATGACAGGGAAGGGAGCAAGGGAGACAATAGAGAAAAAATTTAAGGGGGAATCCTCGCACTGCACGCTACTTTTGGGCTGTAGTCCCTTGGAAAAGCCCCCCCAGACCAAAGCCCCTTCCAGACGCCCTCAAAATTAGGCCATTTCAACAACCCTCGCCTTGCACAGCTGTTCCCCAACCATAACACAACATGCAAACAAAAAACAGCGGCCAGTCAATTTGTCCAGTTGTGCCCCGTCGTCATAAATCAGCATCCTCCAAGAAGAGAGAACGTGCGGCAAAAATTAAAAAAAAATAGGGGAAAATGGGTGACAAGGGGTGAAAGGGGGTGAAAATCGGGGTATGCCATTTCTCCAATTTCCCCAATGCCACAAGAAGCTCCAAAATACCCATTAGCAAACAACAATGACGCCCCCAGTGCCATAAAGTATGGGTTTCTAGTGCGGCCAGACAGCCAAATAGTTGCACTGCGCCAAGGGTTCCCCCCAAATGATGATGGTACAAGGGGGGGCAAGGGCTGCAACAGGGATGGGGCAAGGCTATTGTAGAAACGATGCTGGAGGGTTGCACTGTGTGCCCCACTTCAGAGATGCCCGTTTCTACGTGCACGAAGCCACGGGAAGCCCAGCTCAGTAGGTCTAGACCCGACTAGTCCGCACTATCTTGGGGCCCGGAGCGGGAGGGGGGGGGGGGGGGGGCGCTAAAGGGGCAGGGGGGGGGGGTTGGCATGCAGCAGCATTCTGGAGAAGCTGGGTGGCAGGATCAAGGGGACAGGGGATGGGCATACTTCAGGGTACTTTGCAGTGTCCAACGTAGCGCTGCGACTGGAGCAGGTGTCCTCTACTTTGGTCTGAGGCCGATTGGAATGAGGGAACTTATGGTGTGCAAAGGCAATATGAGGCCACATATGCAACAGATGTGGGCGGGATCCCTCTGGATCCGAGGAGATATCAGGTATGTGCAAAATGGAACCCCGGAGCTGCGTAGGGAGCACTCTTCAGAGTGAAAAGCAGCTCATCCAAGAAAATGTTGGGGAGTTGGGGTGCCTATCAGAGTGAGCAGTTGACTGTGTATGTAGAAGCTGCAGCCCCATCTGGTGCTCACAGGGATGTCCGGCGTTGTGTTGTTCAAGTGTGCTAAGGTGCCAGATGGCGGCGTGCTCCGTGCGTGTTCAGCGCAGGCTTAGAAACGACTGCGCCTTCAATTTGCCAGTCGGGGGCTGAGATGGGAGTTGGGATTGTGAACGAAAAGACAAATACAAAATGGGAACAGCAAAGTCTTCTTTCAGCAAACTCAGCAGGCACAGTGCCGAGGATTCAAGGAATTCTCAAAAGTCATAACAGAGTCTTCCCGACAGAAAGCATGCTGACCCAAAAGAAATGAAGCCAAAATGATGCGAACCCAGTAAATATAGTGCACATTGGCACGCTATGGGGAATCGCAAGAACATGAACAGCACATGTCATGCAAAAAGAAAACAGTATTGCCCATCAAATGACAGAAGGTTATCCAACGTGTTGTTACAGATGGGTGCATCATAGGGATTTTTGCACTTGGACATTAGATGGCGCTACAGCATTGCTGCGAAAGATGAAATTGAAGTGGGTGTGCAGAACCCTGTGTTTCACTGCCACTTGATATTTGGGACTAAAATGTTGGTGCATGAAATACGGCAAAATAGTGCAGCTCATATCAAAATCAGTTTTTCAATTTTTGATTTTCGTGGCCATTTCGGGTTCACTTATCCCAGAGGTCATTCACTAACAACCCCATGTGCAAAACCCCCTCGGCACAGCCAAAACCTCCAACTTGGCAAGTTGTAGCTATCACGAGCACTGGATCTCCATGGATCTCCAGTAGACAAAATGGCAGAGCCTGCACACAAGGGATGCCCAACACAAAACCTGTCAAGGTGCAAATGTAGGGCATAGAGCTCCAGCACTGCTTTTCAACAACATTTAGGATTTCACACAGCATTCTTATGTAAACCTGTGTTGTGAGTGAACCCAGGGGACATGGATTTGGGCGTGGTTGGGGGAGCTTTGCTGCATCCATAAATAAAACAGAAGCGTGTGAAGGCCTAAAGATACAACAAGAACACCAAGGGGGTGACAAGTGTACGATAAAAGGAAGAACCCTAGCAAGGATGACATTCTCATACCTCCCCAAATAACCTTTCCCTCTTAAATGAAAATTCATGCAAAAAAAACCAGCAAAAACCCCTGCCACCTCTATGTTCTCTGTAGAGGACCATCTGTTGAGGGATGCCAAAGGGATTGGGAAAAAGGGAACAAGATACTTTGGCCCCTATGGACCAAAGTAGCCCGGTTTTGCGCACAAGCCGGGGCAATGATTTCCCTCCCTTGATTCTGTCCCTACAAGGAGAATACAAGCTCAGACACGTGCTCCATCACTGGCCGCTGGTGGGCTGTGGGTACAGTATTGTGTGAGTGTCCGTGAGTGTATGAAAACAACTCGTGCTATAAGGCAGGCGGGCGGTTAGTGATCACCCAAATATGAAAATATTCTGAGGTCCAAAATGGAGAAATGAAAGGGAAATCTGGTGATTCCCTACCGTGAATCCCTGAGCATGTTCACCACCAAAAAAGCTGCTCCTGCCTGTAACCCCTTACGCAGAAATGGCCATGTGAACCATGAGCATGACTGACACGCATGCATTTATCCCCCTCTCCTATGGGGCTAAGAACTTGAAGGTTGTGGAAGTACTTTGTCCACTTACAGCAAAGTGTCGTGAGTTCCTTCATAATGGTGCCCGAGCCACAACCAGTTCTAGGGAGAACAATGATTACAGAGACATGTATGATGTATGGTGAGTAGTAACACTGCGTGAACAACACAAGACGGCCACACACAACATCATAGGTGCTTCTAGTGCCTTTCAATCTAATGTAAAAATGTAATGCAAAAGACATCTGAATCTCTCGGCCCCTTAGATACAGTTTGCAAGACTGTCCCAGACTATGTGCCACTGATTTGCCATAGCACTCGCTTTCTTGGACAACCCACCCGTCTAGTCAGGAGTCGGGCCGACGGTAGGCATGGCACAAAGAAGGATATTTTCCTACTCAAGAACCCACCTGTGGCCATGGCTACGGCTGAGGATGGAGGCAGGGTGAGGCTAGGGGGAGTGTACCGAGCCATGACTAGCCGTGCTTGGATGATTTTCAGCCCCGCTGTGGTATGCAGATGTTGGATGCTAACCTTTACGCTGCGAGGCATGAGGCTGCAAAGGAACAAAATCAGAACAAAAAGCTCTTCAGTGACATTGCCATAGGCGCCTTTCGCTGTGACAACAAATGTACCCAAATCAGTACAGAGTGGGCTCGAAATGATATCGCAATGCAAACTAACCTGCAGAATGTCGGACTCACTTGCTGGATAACTCGTTCCTTAATCGTGCACCCCCCTCCCCCGGTGGACTCCCCAGTCCACCACCGTGGCCCCTGACATTGGTCTGACAAGCGCCCCCCCCCCTCCGCCTCTAGTGGGCCGCAAATGGCTGGGAATGGCTGGATATGGGCCGCCAGCCGGGTAGGTAACCGCCGGACACCACCGGACGTGTCTCCTGGCTGGCCAAAACTAGCCCTGACTAGTCCCCCCCCCCGCCCCAAGAAGGAAAACCCACGACGGCTATAGTTGGGGTGGGATTGGGGTCGGAGCCAGGCTAGGGCTTGGCTTTTCGCAGCGCGCATTCCGTGGCACAAGGCCTCAACCCCCCCCCCCCCCCCCCGGCAAAGCACGGCACAGCATGGCACAAGCCCTCCTACGCCCCCCCCCCCCCCCATTCCAACCCATGAAAACCCCCACGAACCCCCAACACAGTATGGGGGAGTCTCTGCGCCGCGCGTGGCGGGTTTTCCCCCGTTTTCCCGGAATCGGTTGGCTTTTATCCCCTCTCAAAATGACCCCTCAAGAGAGCAAACCCTTGGGTACAAGGCCTGTGTAAATATCCCCAAAAGTCGTGGCATGCAAATCAAAAGCAACCAACGATGGGAAATCCCACTGAGAAAAGTGTGAAACGATGAATTCTTGCCAATAATGTGACAACCATATACCTTTGTAGCGGGTCGCGCTCGCCCTAAGTGCATTGCACGTTGGGCCAGCGGCTGGATTTGGGTCGGAGCTTGAGCTGGGGCTGCTTTTGGGGATGAGGGAAGTGTGGATGGGCCAGGGTCTGCAGATAGTGGTCCGGTTGCATGCACCGATAGTCCAAACATGTCTGCCTACGAGCCTAAGAGTTGGTCCCACAAGCCCACCAAAGATGGAATGCTACTGATACCTGGTATTGAATCCATTGAGCAACGTGGGATGGTATATCCTCAGGTCGTGCCCGAAGTAGCTCCGTGATCATGTCGTTCACCAGGTGAGGCACTTTGTTGTTGCAGAGCCATCGCCCCTTTTCGATGGACGTGCCTTGCTTCATTAACACCATGGTCTGCGTGCCTTACCAACGAACAATGAGTGGACCACCGTGGTTTTCGTGGTGCTAGAAGATTCACAATTGAAACAGTGGCCCCGTTCACATGTCGTACCTTGCCATTGCACCGGGATCTATGCAAACAGAACACAACGTGTGAAAATCTTGCAAAATTGAAAGGTTGATGCAGGGAAGAATCCTACATCTTGGGGCTTAATTGAGGGGAAACACCACTTCCGTTCTCGTTGTCATGTGGTGTGATCCCTCTCCCGTTCCCCCTTGTGGCAGGGCTGAAGGATCAAGGCAGATGGGTGGATGAATGGTGGAAAACATCAACCCAACCTTTTTTGTTGCAATCTTACACACACACACACACACACACCCACACTGCTACAAAGCTTTCTGTGGTGATGCGGAAACAATCCCCCGCATCCATAGAAACGCAAAGCAACATACAAGGTTTCTTGCCAGGAAACTCCAGCGCCTTGTACTAGTCATATCTTGGGCTACCCACCACCCCCCCTACTTGCTTCGGCAAAATTAATCGGAGGAAACTTTGCCTGCCACCTACTCTGAAAGCATTTCAAATTTATTTGGTTTTCTTATTTTCTGCTATTGAACCATTTTTGAGTGTCACAGGTGATATGATTGAGAAACGGCTTCAACATTCATGATCGGGATTTAGAAGGTGAGTCGCACACAAGCACCCGCCACCCAATGCCCAAACTTTGAGGGATAAATATTTTTACCCGCTGCGCCGCCGGGGGGGGGGGGGGGGTTGAAGATAAAAACACGCAGTGCATGACAAGTTCTTGGTGTTGTGTCAATAGGTGCTGGTCAACGGATCCCAAACTCACGAGCAAAGAAGGCACACGAGACAAAAGGCCAGACAAACACGCCTCGCCGCAACCAAAAGGGTGCAACGTACTCACTGTATTAGATAAACTGGCAGGTAGCCCAAGATACAACTAGTAGCCTTCTAAAACCTATCAAAAGAGTCCATGGTGTGCCACACTCAAAAAACCTTTAGCTCATAACTCGTTCCTCAAGATCCCTGCCAACGGAGACACACAATTGTAGATAAAGTACAAACAACAATGCTTGAGCCTTGGCAGGGCTTTTTGGGACACTAAATTGCAAGGATGCGCAGCATGGACCACCTTTTGCTGAGTGCATGATGCATGATGCATGATGCAAACAAGCGAACTACAAGATCATGTTCACCCAAACATGAGCCTTGGCTCAAGGGAGCTTACCCATGTCACAACACGCGGCACACTTTCCGATGATCCCCCCCGGAGCCTGTGCTCCTTCTCCCTGAGGCCAGCACCCCCCCTGCCTCTTCCCCCCACACGAGCCTGTTTGTGGGCCATTTCCGATCTTGTACCCTGCTATGAAGCATTGGGGACCCCCCAAATGGCACAGATCATGCAGCCATCACGCCCAGTTTGTGGACCACTTTTGCTTTTGTCCCCCGCTTTCAAGTATTGGGGACCCTCCAGACGCCAAGGTATGTAGAGAATTTGCCCCCTTATAAACCACTTCTGATTTTGGTCCCTGCTCCAAAAGGTTGGAGACACGCCATAGGGCCAGCGTGATGTAGCCACTAGCCCATGTGTGGGCCATTGCTGACTTTGTCTCCTCACGCCCAAGCATTGCGTACTACACGGCAGGGGTGATGTAGCCACGGATGTAGGTCAGCTTACATCTAGTGGAACATTATGGCATTCAATTCAGTCCTTTGTAATGTTCCAGCACACGTAGCAATTATTCCACTAGACGTAAGTATAATTTTTTGCGTCTAACGGAACATTACACGGGCCATTAGACGTGAGAAGTTGTTCTGGTAGACGTAAGTATCTACACCATCCTACAAAGTGTTACTTTGTGTCATATAGTTGCAATGAAACACGTTTGTTTGCGCTATATATCCCAAATGTAGATACACTCTGTAAATTAGCTAATAAATCCAAAGTTGGTATTCAAGTCATTGTACGCTTTTTTTGGTAGCATATCAAAAAGCAACAAAAGCTGCCCTAGTCTTTGCCATCACGGCATAAATGCAATAGTGAAATTTGAATGGCGTTAAATCGCATTGTGAAGCTGCGCGACAAAAAATGTGGCGATTGACGTGTTGGTGACAGCAATCGTGATGGTTCACCCATGGCGTGCAATGGTTCCTTGACGGCAGTTGATGGTACGTTCGATGGCTCATCAACAGCCTCCTGATGATGCAGTGATGATGGTTGATGGTGCGGACGGCGGCACGTGGTACACTAGCGATTGATGTGCACCGACGGCAGATGATGGATCTAACAACGGGGTTGACCATTGCCCTTCCCCTTTCCCTGTGAGGGTATATCCTTGGGAGGAGGAAGGAAAGGCCCTCGAAATTTACTTGGGGGTGGGGTGGGGGGGGGGGGGGTGCTTGGAGCCCCTTTTCCGACCCCCTCCCCCTCTTAGAGGGGGCTCCAAGGGCCGGCTCTCTGTTTTCCATGTTTTTCATGCATTTTTCAAATCATTGGTTTCTCATATCACATAGCAAAACTGCCTTGCCACTTGTTAGAGCCATCAGTTAATTTCCGCATACTCCTTGCCAAACTTGAAATGCAGGCCTAGACTTGTGCACGCCTAGTCACAATGCCCGTGCCCATATGCCACGCAGGACGAGAACAGAGCGCATTGAAATCGTTGGAGGCAAGATTTCAGGCATTTGTATTGAGGAAATAGGCTTGTGGCCCTTGGAGCTCCTTTCCACAACCCCCCCCTCCCAGTAAAATTTTCACCGGCCAAATACCCAACCATGGGTGCCTTGCATTGGGCTTGCTTTAGGCAATCTTTTTTTTTTTGACTGACTCCACGAGTTCAAAGAGTACTCAAGACTGTGCTTGGGAAAGTGGGCGACTCCAGCATATGATACAGAGGATCCGCGCAAGGCGGGGCACATGGCAAAGACCAACCATGGGTGCCTTGCCTTGGGCTTGCTTTAGGCAATCAGGACTGCACGCATCATCCACACCCCGGTCATTCAGTACAACGGTCAAAAGCTTTCGCAAATGCAAGCACTCACCGCTCACCGCGTTCTCGGGTACAAAACACGGGGCTGGCCCTCGTGCGCATCAGTTCCCATTGAACTCCAAAAGCAAAGAGAAGATCACGTGCATTGTCAAGGAAGCGTGCGCATCCCCGTCATCAACGCACCCCCCCCGTTGCCCCTTCACCTGCTTCCTCCTTTTTATGCAGCGTCCTCGGGGTCCTCGCCCACAGCGTGTTCAACATCACCTGATGCTAGATTCAGCGGTGTGCCAAAGTGGCCAGGCATTTGGGCTGTGGGGCCTCGAGCGGGGCTGCCTGGATGCCTAAAGGTGCCCTTGGCAGGAGGGCGGGGGGGAGCTGTCTGCTACCTGCTAACCATAAGCTTGACGGGTGACGTGCTCTGCCTCAGAGGAGGTCAAAGCCCATTGGGTCGCCTGGTGACAGAAAATCATTAGCCGCTTGCTGTCAAGGATGATCAGCAATTAGCAATTAGCATTAAAAATATTGTGGAGTTAGAGGGCCGTTCGGCAAGGGGAAGTCTAGCTGCATGCGTAGAGTAGCAACCATTTCCCTTTAATTGGCCGTTTGCAGCAGGTTCTAGGGCGGTTTTGGGCAAAAAAAGGCTGATTTTGGCCCTAAATTGCAGATTTTGAAATGGAGGTCCGGCACTTGCGACGCCCGTTCCCGGCAGCCACTGTTGAGTTTCTGGCTCATACTTTGTGTGGTTGTCCCTCACACCCATAGGTAGCATTCACCAAAAATTTGGCCAAATCCGAAGCACCACGACTGAGCTGTGATTTTTCCCCATTTCACGCGTGCTTGCTGCTTGGTTGCTTGCTTGCTGCTTGCCAAACCTAGTGGGTGCACCCTAGACACTAAAGAGGGTTATAAAACCAAGACTGGATCCACCAGCTCGGTGATAACATAGCCCCTAAACATTCCTTTTGCCATGATTGGCTAAATTGAATCCTGGATTTGTTTTCCTCCTTTTGGTTTTGCCTGTTCTACTGCACACAGCTTCTGGTGTTGGTCCAGCAAACAGCCCAGCCCAGCCCAATTGTTCAGTTCATCATCCACTCCATTCGGCATTTCAACTTCCTGTTGCAGAATTTTTTTGGGTTTTGTTGATGGAGACATTTGCCGTTGTAGTGTGTGAATGTGCTGAAAATCAAACCCTGTGGCAAAATTTGAAAACCTATCCCAAGAGCCTATTCCTCCATGCATATCCAGCATCTGCACACCGCCCAACAATAAATGCCACAAGTCTGAGCTTCCGATATGTACAGTCCTGAGGCTTGGCCACAGGAACAAGATGTTCTAATACCCCCAATTCATGCCGTGCCAAGGGTCACAGTCCTTGCTTTGCCCTGCTTTCGTGTTTGCAGTGTTGGCCCTGCCCTGCTCTGTGGTCTGTCCTCCCAAAAGATGTTAAGGGCAAGTGCACTCAGATGGAGCTAGCATGCAGCTAGCCATACATACAGCCAGGAGAGCCAGCCTAGCCTACAGCCTGCACTGCACCTGTATCAGATCAGCAACCACCCACACAAAGTGCATCCCAATTTACTTGTGCACACTGAGAAGTGAATGATGGAATGAACATGAGAGGATGACAGACTGCAATCCTTAAAGGAGAAATGACTGTCACGGGTCGTCGCATCGGAACAGACGTTGAAAGCCATCATCCAAAGTGTTGAAAAGAACCGTCATCACAGACTTAATCAGCTTTAACGGAGTATCAAAGCTCCAGGTTAGCTCTCAGCTGTGCTCATAAAAAGTCATGAAGAAGAGCTTTGCTGACACCAAATCAAACATGACACATCGCTATCCAAAACTGTTTCCCGGTGAGAAATGGCGTCCCCCTCCACAAAATGCACTGATGAATTCATTCCAGAGACAAGTTTTCCCTACCCTGCCTGCCGTTGTCGTCACAGTTATGAGGAAACGGCCCACGATCAGCTGCCTCTGCCATTGCCCATGATACGGTCAGAGTTTGCCATCAGTGTGCGCTTTCCCAGGAGCCCAATGCTATGCGTCCAATGCGCCACAAACAGTTACAAATGCTGGTAACAGGGTACAGGAGGATTCCAACGACTCAACTCCTGTTCCTACAAGCAGAACCACCCAGACGAACAAAACGGACCGCAGCCACCTGGTTGGATGACCTGTAATTAGCAGCAAGATGGGAACCCATGGAACATGCTGTATCCCTGAGGGAGGGCCATGTTGCAACCCACTCTAAAGGGCAGGTTTCTTTGCCAAGGCTGCCACTGCACCTCCTACGGAATGCCCAAAAGGGGATCAAGCAGACGGGCCACTTGCCAACGAGCCCACCATCATCCCCAGATTGTGCCAAGTATGAAGACCATGATTGGGGCAGGGTGACAAAGAGGGGGCTGGGGCCAATATTGAGGGGGCTGGGGTCAACATTGAGGGGGGATGGGGGGTTCACCAAGAGGGGCTGTGGTCATCTCGAGGATGAGGGGGTCATAGTCTCGGTCGGGGCTCCAGGGCTGACAGTGCAAAATATAAGGGTAACAATCCGGACTGAGGTGGGGGTGGGAAGGCCGCATAAGGCTGATGCATGCGCACGGTACACTTTGTCAGCGGTTTGTGATCCCCTGCAACACAACGTAGGAGGGCGAAAGATGAGCAGATGGGTATGTGATGAAAAGGCAACCTTCGGTTACAGACCAAGGGTGCGCAGGATCTTTTGTACGAAATGGTGCAAAAAACCTTTGTTCCCTGAACACGGAATGAACTGCGGCAAGGGCTTCAAGACATTATCATGTCATGCCATGTCGTATCACGGTATGGCGTGGCCTGGCGAAGCATGTCGTGGCATGCCATGTGTCCTGTCCTGCCTGGTCCGGTCTTGTCCTGTCGTCCTGGACCCGTCAGTGAAAGATCAGAAGCTCTCCTTCGGCAGTGTGGCCCCTGGGACCATAGCCTTTAGGTGGGGAAGGCAAATTCTACTCCAGCAAAGCTTGCGTACTGAGTGGGTCTTGAAAACAGAAAAAGGGGGGGGGGTCATATCAATTGGACAATGGGAAATTTCATGAAATGGCAGGCAGCGGGGGGTTCGGCCTGAGATGAAGCATCTCTGTCCTGGAGCTCAGACCGGTAGGTTATGACCCATAAAACGTGCAGCCAAAGAGACAAAATCGCGAAAAATTGTCGCCGTGCAAGAGTATCAGGGCCCCCTTGTAACACACGGAATGGCAGTGACCCCCGAGTGCTGTGGTTCACTACGCCTGGCCGCTTCCTTCATTCCGGTCCCCCTGAGGACGGGTGCATCAAGGCAAGATCTATCAGCGCGGCTCGCTACGTCCGCCCTCCCCATCTCCGCCACAGGACCATGGGCGGCTTGTGTTGGCGGAGCCCTGTCGAATGCTTCCATTGCCCCCCTTCCCCAAGAAACGCAAACTGCAGATTCAAGGAACAGCAAACCCCAACTGCCGCGGAAAAGCCGAACATGCTGAGCCCGGCCCGAACACAGTGACCTCCGTGCCACTTGTGCCCCACTTCCCCAAAAACCTCGAACAGTCCCTCAACACCCTCCGGCCAACACCATCCATCTCCTCTGCCACCACATCGCCTTCGATGCAGAGGGTGCATCCATGTCCCAAAATGGTGGGCAAAAAGAGGTCAAAAGTTGGAGCCGCTTCCGAATTCGCCCTGTCCAACCGCTCCTATCCCCCGCGATAGCTTCGATGCACAACCGTAGATACTTGCCCCCTGTTCCCTCTCCGCCAATCAAGTGCAAGCTTCGAAGCAGCGTTGCAGGGATTTCGGTCTTCAGAGAGAGGGCGCACTGTCCTCAACATTCGATTTTCTGCTCCACCAGGAGGTCTGTGCCATACATTGTGCTGGCTACGCCTCCCCAACAGGATGCATCTTGAGCGGCACAGGTGCAGACTTTTCGATGGCGCCCCTTCCCCATGGAGCGTTTGCGAATACGATCTGGTCAAACACGGCCGCATACATTTGCGCAAAGGTCCTTGTCAGTCTGCCAAACCGCATCCATCCACTTCCCTCAGCAAGTGACTCAGTGTCGATGGGCTCAGTGAAGCACCAAGGGCCACTGCTGTGCACAACCATTACAAAGGCAAGCAATACCTCGCCTTAGGCGTCTGGAGACGAAGCGTCCGCTTTCCTACGCTAGAAACGGAACGAGTGCACCCAAATCTCATCCACATTTCAGGGATGCCGCACAAAAGAATACGACCATCAACGAAGTACACACTCTAAAGGAAACCTGTTGCAGAAAAACTGCTGCAATGGCGGATGCAGCCCACGCTATACCGAGGGCCAAAACAAACCAATCGTCAAGTTTCGGCCCGACCCCTCCAGTGCGACGCTGTTTGGCCCAGCATCCGTCTGCCCTCCGCATTGGAAACACATTTCTCGCTCGCTGCCCTCCGTTGTGGGGGGCTGGTGTCCACGCTGGGTTAAAAGGGCTGGGTCACAGGCAAGCTCTTGAGCTCTTGAGCGCAGCAGCTTGGCTTCTGGGTTGTGACTGCCAACAGCTGAGGGCTTTCATGTCTCACGCCGTCGGCTTCAGCATGCCCAGTGTGACTTCCGGTCTGTCTTCGGATGCCTGCCCGCCCGCCTGCCTGTGTGCTTCAGACGTCGAAGATCACAACATCTTTGAGCTCTCAGCCACTGCACTGGTACACATCAGCGTCAATATCGGTTGTAGTTCCCATAATTGTTGTACCCGTCTTGGGACTGGCCGAAGTTGTTGTAGTTGTATCTGTTCTGCTGCGGATCAGCGTAATCAAAATTGTGCGAATGCGACTCCATCTGCGAGTGGAAGAGGGACACGGGACAACAGCAAACACTAATTGGCAAACCCCGAAAAGGCGGAGGCGGTCACCCCCTGTGCCCCTTCGCGGCCACTCATCGACGCCGCCCCCGTTGGCACATTTCAGCCATGACCCAGCGGTACCAGGAGGCGGAGATGGAATGGACTGTGTAAGGCCCCGAAGGTGGTGCGCCAGGCACACGGACAGAGTACGACGACAAGAGAGGACGATGACAGAGGAAGCAACCGATGACGAGGGCACCGCGATCTGAGACTGGGCTCCTTTCTCTGGTCACTTGGGGAAGGGTCGTGACAACGGGCGTCCCCCCGACCCAGTGTGTCCGCGGGGCACCAAGGCCATAAAGGCACGGGCGGGGCCTTCAGCACCCGCGGCATGCGTGTGCCCAGCACACCCGCTGCACAATGCTGCCTCACATCGCTGTCCTTTTGGTCTGTGGCCCGACACGGACTGACCATGCACCCCGTCAACCCTCTTGGCGGGCTGTTTGTTGCCTGACACACGCGGCTCGTGGAATCGTCCGGATTCCGTTGTGACTCAGCGGGGAAATGGCATTCCCCACCCCACGCTCTGACTCTGAGATGAATCCTTTACGGATGGGCGGCCGGGAACGTCCGACGGGGAAGCACCAGGCCCAGAGGCCGCACCGCAACACAACCATCCCGAATGCAACGGTCTGACTCCTGGGGCACCACCGGACGGCCGGGATAGCCCACTGCAGGGGCTATACCCGGACGGGCAAACTGGTTCTGCGTCGCCCCGAGGCCCAAGATGGTCCCAAACAGCGCATGATACGTGGAACTAACTGCCTGAAGCCTGCCGGTTCATGGGCCCACCAGCAACCCACACCCTTACCACTCTACAGGGGGTTTCGGCTGGACCCCATGTGGCCACAGGATGCCAAAAATGCAGGCATCATCTCCGCACCGGGCGTGAGGTCAAAACCAGGCCTGCATGTTTAGGAAACGCCACATACGCCTCGCAAGAGCTACCCCATGCGATGCAGATGCGCCGTTACCGTCAGCAAATGCATCGTTTGCCAGGCACATGGCGATGTGAGAGATGTGACCTGGATGTTAGAGAAGGGAACAGAAGACCACATGCGTCTTAAGACTCATTCAAAGATACTCAAAAATTGGGTCTTGGAACAATACTCCAAACACCACTGAACGCACCAACGGTCCCCAAGAAAATTTTGGCTCGCTGCGGCGTGCTGCTGCCGTTGGTGCTTGGTCCAGGAAAGCTGGTCCTAGCCTTCTTATTCGCCCATGATATCTCATCTCCAAGTGGCTGTTGGCTAATGGGCGGGCTGGAGCGTATTGGGCCTTTTTGCACGCATCGGCTCGATTGCGTGTTGAAGTGTTTGTAAGGTACTGTATGTCTTGAGACAAATCTATGTCAATGACTTTGATTGGGGATCCTTGCGATGTGCCACAGATCACAGGCGCTGGAATTTCACACAGCCATGATTCTGATCGTTTGCTGACCGTGTGCAGTATCCCAACACCATATCAGATTCGTGTGTTGTGTTCTGCGCCCCTGGAAATCATGTTTCCGCTGCTCTTTGGAACTCCACGACACTTCGTGTACTTGGTTTGGTTCCATTGCATGGCAGACAATGACTCTTGCACCTGTGTGGACACATGTTGTACAAGCGCAGGGCTCGCGGCTCAAGAGCTGAGTCTGTGCATACACAGCTGCTCTCAGGATACAAGCGGACCTCTGCTCCAGGCCCCCCCGTGCGGTGACAGGCAAAAGAACGGACACAAAGCCGTCAAAACAGCAGACCTTGTCACTGTTTGAATATTGCTGCTGCTGCTGCTGCTGCTGGCGCATGGCAAGGTAATCTTCGTACGACTGTTGAGACAGAATGTGCGGAGAGAGTTCCTTGAAGACGGTGCCTTGCATCCTGGTCCGGGACTCAGTGACTGGCCACCATGCAGCAGCTAGAAGCACACAGCCTGGGAGTGCCTTCCACCGAGCGCACAGTCGTGCCACTATGTGCACCACCTCCCCTCCTGGGACCCGACCCTGGGACTAGCAAATATGGTCTTGGTGCGTGTCAAGGTTTTGGCTCATTTTCGCTGGAAACGATACAATTGCGGCCCATGGTTGGCGGCAAAACTGTTCGGCCTTGGGGTCCTTCCGTGCCTGGAAATGCGCATCCAATGAGCCTGGTCCCCTTTTCTTTTGAGCCATCGGCCCCGTACGGTCCGACATCTGAGGGAAGTGGCGATTGTTGGCCAAAGAAATCGAGCCTCCAGTTCGGTTGCGTCGGTCCAAATCATAAAAACCTTCGAAATTTGGACTTTGGGGCGAAATGAATTCCACTGCCCTCACGAAATGCTCTAGAAAGTGGGCCCGGTGTTTTGCCTGAATCCACACAACTGGGCATAGTACAATGGGTCCTGGGTCTCGATGAACACATAGTGGCCACAATCGGCCAGCCAAGTTTCGCCAAACCCTCCTTTTCCCGCCACAGAGGGATGGGCCCCATGCGTATGTGCGTTTGCGGTGGGTGCAGAGCGAAGAAATCACCATTCAACCGCCCGAATTGCAATTTGGGTGGCTAGTCTGCCGAATTCTCATTTCGTGCAGCTGTTCTAGCACCTCCACCCATCAGGTTTGCAGGTCAATAACCACTTCGAAGCGCCCTGCCAAAAGCAATCGACTTTGTATTCACATGTTCATGACTTCACATCAGAACAATCCGAACTTCGTCCCCGAACTCCCCGAAAAAAATTACCCGGGTGGCACTGTCTGCAAACATGATGTTTGGACAACGGAAACGGAGGGGGGAAAGCGCTGGTAGTGGCAGTGGGCACTGGCACTCAGAATGCTGATCATCATCTGGGCGGTCACAGCGAGTGGTGGGGAACGATAGTGTCATGAGGCAGGTCTGTCACCTTCAACATCCATGTGGTATGCAGTTGCAACAATTGATCAGGACGCAGCGGTCGAGTGTTCTAACAGAGCACTTGGTTTTGATTCCAGCACCCAGCCACGGCAGACGAGCGCAAAAGAAGCAGGAGGGATCCAAGCACGGGTCGTAGGGGTTCGGTTCTTTTCCCCTTGCAGCCTTGGGGCATGGGCCGAGGGGCAATGGTGTTTTCCTCCGATTGTTCGATCCTGTTTTCCTGTTGCCCGGTCTGTGCTCATTCATCCGTCCCCATTGGCATGCGCGTCTGAGGGCAGCAGTTGGGGCAGGACACGGGGAGAGCCCCCCCCCCTGGCGCTTCGGTATGCACAGCAATGCCCATGCAGCGATGCAGACATTTGCCATACCAATTGTGTCAGATCAACATCGCTGGGGGCTGGTGTGCTCTGCTTGTACGATGACTGATCATACTGCGATGAGTCCTGCAGCAGCAAACAGGGGTACTGTCAATATGGGACACCTTGCAAAGCAGCAGCACCCATGTCCTGCACATGGTGCCATAAAGATGTAGGCCCAGCCCTGGTAGGCAAGAAAACATGAGGTTGGAGAGGGGGGGGGGATGCAGGGAACCCTGGAGATGTCTCAAAGAGTACAAAATTCAAGGAGCTATGATACATAACATTGGGAAGGCAAGAGAAAGACCGGGGAATGGGGGGACAACAAATCACGCGCACCACTCTGACGCTCGGACTGCGCTTGTGGACCGAAGGGGGCCGTTGGAACTAGAATTGGCAGCTTTGTGTTCAAAGGTGCAGGCTGGCAGGAGGAGGATCACCCCATTATTCACCACAAGTGGAGCGTGGCGTTACTGTGCTCATGGTTCCCGGCTCCTTCTGCTGCTAGTGCCTGCCAGCACCTGTTTGCCCTCGGACACACACTGGATCCCAAGTCAGTGCAGTGACTGCGCACAGCTCTCTCAGGAGGGCAAACAGCTCTCCCATTGCTCGAGCGGTGGCGCCAGATCCAGGGCATCCCTTGTGTTGCAAGAACTGAAAGGACAGGGCCTGCGGCATGCTCCACTTCTGGGTTACGGGTGTTGCGATATACCGATGGGCCCTTTTCAAACCTTATTACAAAGCTGGCAACAACTCAATAACATGTTTCCAGATTTCCGGGTTGGTGTATTCGCACCATGTCTCAAACAGAGAGAAAAAGGTGACGACAACCGCTGCTGTGAAATTCATGCCTGCACATCGGGGTATGACAACCTTGCCTATGAACGCCTCCAGAACACAACACCTGAAAACGCAATGCGGTTGTTGGAGAATGGGAGATACTGTAGGATGTTGGTGTTCGTGAGGGACAACAAATCCCACAGAAAAGCGCTCGCCTTTTTCCTCTGCGGACAACGAGCGGACAACCACAAACCTGATTTGCAGAGCGCATGCCAAACCGCTGCTGCTGCTGATGCTGGTGCTGGTGGGACTGCCCCGGGTTCGCTGCAGACCGATCGCGGTCGAAGTCCCCACCGAAATGATCCCGATCACGCCGGAAAGGTCGCCCCAGGGGCCGGTCACTGGGCCCCCGCCAGCCCCGTTCTCGTTCGCGGTCACGGTCCCCCTTCCCGCCCTTGAAGCCGCCTTTACTGCGCACAGGGTAGGGCTCAAACCCCCTTGAGCCTCCCTTGCCCTTGCCTTTGCCGAACGACCGCGGGTCATTGGCCAAGCACTCGCGCTCGGCCTCCGTCACGGGGAACTCGCTGCGCAAACAGAGCGGTGGCCAGTGTGGTGGTTCATGGGCATGGAGGCATGAAGCAAAGCGCACAGGGCTGAGCAAGAAACCAGGTCGAGCAGGAGGGGATGGGACGACCACAGGGGGACTACAGCGGCCGCGACCCGCGACGACTGGCACCGGGCTTCAAGGAAGTTTCATGTTTGCCCCACGACATCACACCCCACACCCATGCTGCATGCCCGCAGACGGAAATCGAAACGAAATAGTTTGCATATTGCGTTGCACCCCCTCACAATGATCGAGGTCACACGCCCACCTCAATGCCGATGTGTGAACCCCCCCCTTTTTTTAAAAAAAAAAAAAAGCGACTGCTTCCAATGTTTGCGCTCTATTTTTCACGCTCGTCGCTTTTATCTTTGCTCGTTCCGCTTCTTCAGTACATGGGGTGGGACCTGCAAATGCGCTAAGCAGCACAAAGAGCTGGTTCCACAACTTGACACCGTGTTTCCTGCCCTCCAACCCATTTGGTTTGGAACCGAAGACAAGCTAACACCGTGGGAAACCAACAGATGTATTGGGTCAACAAAGCAAAAGGGAGGGGGACAATGCGCACAGACACAGCCAACAATATTGACAATCGGGCGGATGCGCTGTAAACGTGGCAATTGATCGTTTTGCGATTGTCTGCCTGCTCCGCATGGGTGGGTATCTGCCAGCCATGTGCACCCGGCATCCTTCGTCATCTGGATGCATCTGGTGCAACGCCGTGCTGTTCAGACTGCCATGCAGTTGCGGCACGCACCGCGCAGAATGTCCGCGCCACACCAGTGCCATCATGACAATCCTTTCGGATGTGCTTACCGGTCGCCGCCGGAGGGTCAGCGCCAGCGGTTACATGCGGTTGCACGGCCAGGCCCGCGAGGCGCTGCGGGGCTGCCCCGAAAGACGGCCGTCGGTAAGCGGGCGACCCTGGGCGCTATACGCGGCCTCAGGGGGGCACCCGAGCCCCGAGTCCCAAGGACGCAGGGCTCTGCACAGGCCTCAGAAACACAAGCCTTCGCGAGTGGGTGCGGGGGCTCGAGAACTTTGCACAAAGCACCAATGGTCCCCAGGAAAACTTTGCCGCGCTGCAGCATGCTGCGGCATGCGTCAAGCTGTTGGTCGTCTGTGGCTGGGTCGTCTGTCCTAAATCACCCAAGCACCAGCAACTCATCTGCGACTGCCGCCTGCAATCCGTCAACAATCCACCACTCCAGCATTGGTTCTCCTGTTTCGGCTTCTTGTCCATGTCGTATGATTGCCAAATGGCGCAATGTGTCATTATTCATACCTACGGAATCATGTTGACCTTACCCTCGGGTACGCGTATTGTGCACTTCGTCATGCGGCAGACAGGGCTGCGAGCAGAATCTGTCCCGTCCAACTGAATGCCCTATCCAAAGGACACGCGGGCCAAGTTTTTCCAACGGCAAGATTTTCCAACGGAACACTGCAGAAGCAAATGCCCCAGTGTGGGCCTTGTGAAAACGATAATTTTACATATTGGGCTCGTTTGGTTGAATTGTAATCAAGCAATCGCTGTTAGGGGACGTTGCCAATGAGGGGTGGGGGGTGTTGTCGTGGTGGTGTCTTGTTGTTCCCCACTGTTTGTTGATCGCCAAACTACACACAAAGCACAAAACAATGTCCCATTTTGAAATTCATGGAACATCATTACTCTGGATGGCAATGGGTTTGGGTTGACATTAGAACACAACAAATGAAAAAAAAGAAACCTGCACCCTATGTGCATGCCTCGCTAAACCCAATGATGATCAAAAACCGACTAAAAAACAGGTATTGACGGAGACAAGTGGTTGGGAACATGTCACGGTGCCGCGGCATGCTTAAATCGTCAGTCCTTGTTAGGCACTACACACAGAAAAGCATCGGGGTGTTCGGCTGCATCAACAAGAAACCAACGAGTGTACCATGGGGAAAACATGAGACGAAAAGCTTCATTGGGCAATCCCTTGGCACAAAAGGGGCATGAGCACCGCATACATGTCTGGCGAGATAGGAATGCTGTGGAGGTCGACAAGGCGGCACAACTCCTCTCCTATTTTTTCGGTTACTTCTTGTCCATCCCTTGCCCTTGTTAGCGGCAAGCCCTCGGCCAAAGGATTTCTGATGTGATCTGTTTCATTGAATTGCACTGATCCACTGCAAACAAAAAAAATTGGAAACACGGTAAACTTGCAAGCAAACACGCACGCACGCACACGCACACACAAGCCCGCCCGCCAACATGCCTCTGCCATTGCGTTTCAAGCACGCACGCACGCACACACACACACACAATGCAGCAATGCAAAACGAAGAAGACCTTCTCAACAAGAATTCATGCACCTGTAGTGTAATCGATAACGAGTGCAACAGTTGTTGCAACAGTTATATCGAGTGCAACAGTTATATCGATTTCACTCAAGTGTTCCGGTCTTGATTCTAGAAAATTGCGTTGATTCGAGCATTCACATCAGCGAGTGAAAGGTGTGTATCATTGATATAGGGGCGAGGTGAAGTCAATAGGTCGAGCCTCGGTTGTGCAGTTCTCACCCGGACAACTAGCATATGTGCCGGCATGGAGGGATTGTATCCGGTTCGGGTGTGCACCTTGTCACACCCTTCGTTGGTTCTTTTATGCCTCACTATTGGCCGTGCGCGCTATGTACGCTTCTAGGATTAGGTAAATGAGGCTTCACCCAGGACGCGCGCGCGCACACACACATGCACACACAGTGCAGCACACACGCACACCACAATACGCGAGCTTGTGGTTCAACTCTGCGGCTACTTTCACTCTGCGGTATGATCGACCAACGTAAGGCCTTGATTCACACAAACACACGTTGGATTCCAAAGGTGGATGCTACATTCATGCACAAAACATACACTCGCTCCCAACTTAGCGTGAAGCTGCTTCCCCATTTGGTAACGTCGCCACCAAAATCCGTGTTTCTATCCATCCGCCTCGGTTGAATCAAGGAAGTCATCCGTGCATAACCTTGGAAGTGCCTGCTTCCATTTATCGAAAAGATCATCACAACTCGAGGGGTGTCCTATATCAAAAAAGGCAATGGTAGCACCGAAGTCGCAAGGTTGTCCCCAGGACGACCTGTTTACCGCAGCCAAAGGAACTACCATGTCAACCTTCTAAATCCCAGCCCACTTTCTCCGAATACGGATGAATGGACCGCATGGCGGGGCCTTACGATGAAAATGCAACGACGATGCTCGTTCCCGAAAGACGATCGTAAAAGCAGAAGGTAAACGTCACACCAAGAAGGCATCATTGAAGATTTGCTCGTTTTGCTTTTGTGTTGCCCAAATCCCTCTCCGCAAAGATGTGGTCACATTCTAGAAAAGCCAATGAAGCTGAGAACGATGGGCCTTGAGAACGTTCGAAAACGGGCACATGTCTACTCGGAATGCGTCTTCGCATAAGCACAATGCCTCCACACGGTTGCGACCCCGACAACCTACCAACATGCCTCCGCAGAGTAACTCTTGATGATGAAGTATTTCGTACGTTGTTTTGAATGCGGTGCCGGGATCGTCGTGGATAGAGCCAACTCTTCGGCGGTAGGTTGGGGCTTTGGCGACGATTCGCGCTCACGTCGCCCGTCAGGTGATGCTTCGCGCACCTCTGCATATCCACTGGTGTCAGGGCCTAACCCGGGAACTTCGAAGCCTCCCCCAAGCCCAGGCACTTCCGAAGGTGCAGGCTCGGGCTCTATCGAGGTGGTAGCGGACGCGGCGTACAATACTTCCGCGAGGTTATCATCCGCTTCGGTCGCAGCCTTTTGTGCGGGATCAATCTGAGAAGCGATACGGGGCGTGTTCGCTCCCTGCGGATGAACAAGCTCCACGACCAAACCAATTGCACAACAACAAGCCTGCCTTGAACCCACTACGCCAAGCACGACCGTGTTTCTATCCGACAATGGTCTCAACGGGTTGCGTTAGCAAATGTGTTTAGTAAATGCAAACCTTTGTACCCAGGCAAAGAGGCAATTCGAAAAGCGAGGTCGGGTACAAACTTTCTTGACATGCCACAAAAAATTGAACCGCCTTGCAAAACGGAGGTCTCCGTGTACAAATTGCACATGAGGCGATACCTTTTCTTCGACCTTCTCCTCGAAGTCATCCTTCAAAATATCGTCTAGCATGGAAATGTCCTCCTCCGACATGTTGCCGACAACTACAATATTTGCAAACGACCACACACGAAACTTGGGTGAAATTTAAATTCAAAAGGAATTACAAGTCCATTCGCCGACACCGAAACGCAAGATAACGCATCGCTCAGCAGGTCATTACTTGTTAATGTGTTCACCGCGGGCGCGAGATATTTTTTCGAGCCTGGCAAGCTTGCAAGGTACGAAGCCCCAAACCACCGCAAAAATACGACAATACGTATGTCCTGACATGCGAACTATGAAAGACCACCAATTCCACAAAAAAGGGTGCGGCCTTGCATTTTTCATGAATGCACTCACCCGTTGTGAATAGACTGTGCGGAGATGCTCCTCCGGCATGTTGCAGACAACGACAACATCAAACACGAAAAAACAACGCACATGGTTCAAATGTCAAAACGTGAGTATTTCACATCCATTTGCCGACACCATGTCGACGCAAAAAAAATCCCGCTTGCAATTTTCGGTCATAGTATCTCTAGGTGGTTTACAAAGGAGAGGAAAAAAATCGGCCGAGCAACCCAACATAGGGTAATGAAGCCAACCGACATCGTATGGAACACATGATGACTCGGCTTCAAATTTGGTCCAAATGAGCTTCCGTCAACCGATGGTCGTAAAACTCTCGGCAGTGGAAAAGCAATGAAGACATGAAAGCCATATCATCTTATGCATATGGTTCACAATCTACTCCAAACCGGGGACTTCTCAAGCGGCGATATGCACGAGCGGGCACATAAGAAAATGCCACTAACTACACAGACACAGAAAGCAAGGTTTTCGTCCCACAGCTTTTTGCTGACTCGATAAATCATGCTACACAACCCCGGGTGTCAACAACGTCAAACAATGATCACATATGAAGTAGAACCATGCACGCGGCGAAGCAACAACTCCTCAGTAATGCATCCGAGGCTGCCAACAAAACACATCATACAACAAAAGCTTCGGGGGTACGCCGCAATATGACGGTAGCAGAAATGCAACAACTGTTGTCATGGTGGTCGAAGATACTTTATGGACCGCAACTACATTTCTTCATCAGAAAACCGTAGAAATCCTCGAACACATATTGAAATTAAAAACGGGCCCCCAAATGGGACTCCTGGGGGCAAGGCCTCCACCTGGAGGGGGTGAATGATGATGAAGCGCTGGGTGGGGCTCCCGGCGGAACAGCTGGGTGGGGGAATTTTTGGGATGACTGGACAGTCGATGAGGCGCCGGCGCTGAAGGGCGTCACAGTCGGCGCTGCGATTTTATAACTTAAGGTTCGAATCCCTCTGGGAACAATTGTCAGATCGCTCTGCTGATGGCAGCGATCGCTCCACTGATGGCAGCGATCGGCGCCGCGTCACAGTCGGCGCTGCGATTTTATAACTTAAGGTTCGAATCCCTCTGGGAACAATTGTCAGATCGCTCTGCTGATGGCAGCGATCGCTCCACTGATGGCAGCGATCGGCGCCGATCGCTGCGATCGGCGGCGAGCGATCCAGCACTGATGCTCGAATCAGGAATCGAACCTACGCCAGGCTCAATACCACCATCAAAACTACAGCAAAACTGTCAACCACCTGTTGACTTTGCTTGTAGCTATGTGCAAAAATTTAAGTGTAATCCTGGTCCTCAACCCACCTTTACAGCTTCTCCTGCTTCTGCCAGACCTCCTCCAATGGCCCCACATGTGGCCCCTTCTCTGTCTGGGTTCAGCTCTTTTGGCCAAGTGCCTCCAATGCTCAATGTAAATGACATGGTGGCACAACGTCTTCGGTATGAATTACAACAAGTGAATGCCGATATTCAACAATATACCCAACATGCAACCTTTGCCGTGCTTTCTCCGCAGCAGCTGCAACATTGGAATGGCTTGGTGGAGCGTTCCGTGTTGTTGCATGCTCAACTCCAAAACATGGGCTCTTCATAGGTGCCTTATTCATCTTATGCATAGATTCAAGTCTTCCAATCAACTTGGAGGTGTCCCCTCCACGTTAGGGTAGGGTTAGGGCTAGGGTTAGGGCTAGGGTTGGGGCTAGGGTTAGGGTTGTCAAACCATTTTTCGCCATTTTTCATTGGGTCGGGTGCATTCTTGGTGTTTTGGGGTGGCTACATGGTTACATCTACTCATCTGTCACTCTGTACCTCTGCATGCATGTCTTGCAATGAAAACCAAGGTGATTTGGTCTTTGTACGTTGGACAGGGGCGAATCTGTGCATTCGCCTCGGTCGCTTTTTTTAAAATTTTTTCTCTGTGAGGTCCAAGCCTTATGAAATTCAAATATGCATTTGTCAGCAGCCTGATTGGTCGAGCGGTCAGCACAGTTGCCTGCGAAGGGAGAAAGCGTTGGTTCGAACCCTGCCGGCGACTGCTCGTTTTGCGGCGGCGGCGCTTCCTTGGCACAGTCGCCGGCGATGGGAGAGAGCGGTGGTTCGAACCCTGCTGGCGGCTTATTGTTTTGCGGCGGCGGCGCGCGCGCTGTCAGCGCCCTTATTCCGGCGCCGCGGCGCCTTAAGTCGCCCTAAGGCGCCTTAAGGCGACGCAATGATTTCGTAGGTCGCCTTAGGGCGACGGCCCCCCCCAGGTGGAGGTAATGCCCTCCTGGGGCTATGTCACGCACAGGCGACCAGTACTTAATTATGTGCCGCGGGTGCACGCATACATAAATTTTGGAAACACGGGTATCTTTCCTGTATTTTTTATTTTGATGTCCTTTTTCTGACGATTTCAAATTATTTTTTGAATTTTCCCTAAAGGTTTCGAAATGTGATCTTGTTGTGTCGACTGATTTTGGCTGCACCTGGCGAGTAGAATTCTCGTGGAGGAATACGGCCATGAGAGCTTTGGTTGAAGCTTGCTACCACAAGGGCACCTTTCTGAAAGAGACCTTCAGATCATGGGATGATGTGTACACAGATGTTGACTGAGTTCTTTTTGTCCCTCATTACATGTCCCGTTCTCAACCGAACTCAACAAGTCTTCCATCTCAACAACTCTTCCATCTCCTCGTTGGTAGTGCGCATGAGGTGTGAGAGAAGCATTTCTCAGTGTCTATTCTTTTCAAATGTGTTATGGCATACTTTCTTGTGCTCCACTACATGTGCCACCTTGGCATAAATTTAAAGGAATTTTACGAATCTTGTTGAGTCTGTGGATGGTGAAGGGCTTCCCAAAACCACTAACCGATAGGGTGGAATGTTATGCGTATGCTTTTGGATCTTAGCAGAGTGTTGGGTGTCCCCACCACAAATGCTACCAAGCTCACGATTGATGTGCTCCAGGGGACCCCCAAGCATGTAAGTGAATAGTCCATGACCTTATTGCTGTGTCACTCACATGCTGCTTGCCTCTTCTTTGGATGTTGGGGGAGGTGTGTTTAGAATGCAGCTTTTTGTCCTAGAAACAGCCTAAGCATGGTCCTCAATACCCCAAAAGTTTCCAACCGATGCCCAACTTTGAGGTCCTAACTACACAGGGTGAAAGCGGTGCACTCTAGTTAAGCCGTTTTGCCTTTCTCAAGGGGCACCCGCACGTTTACATGCAATGGCTGCCTTTGAAGCCGGAGGGGGGGGCATGGGACTATATGTTGCCTGGAACGTTGTCAAAATGGACACTAATTTTATGCCCAAAAGCAAAATGATAATTTTTGATCATGTCTGTCCACAAAGAATGCTAAAGTTATCATATGACAAAAAAAGGTCCAAGAAAAAAGTTCTTATGGCGCACAAATGTATTTGATGGGCATCGCGAGAGGGCATGGCTAGGTGTTCCCACTCATGCCTTGTGGCGGAATGAGAGAACCTTGGAACACAATCAAAGCAATGCAATTTGTCAAAGGATTCATTGAACCATTCTTGAGAAGACAACCTCAAAAACTTGCTCTTTGAATTTTGCGGTACAAAGTAGGCGACATTGCATGCAACCCAATGTAACCTACCATATTCCTTTATCTACAGCCCCATATGTGCGACCCCTTCGCCGGAAAATGAAAACTTTGAAAAGTTGGGAACCCTAGGTTTTTGGACCTCAACCACCTCATGGAATCTTCCGTATTGTCGAATTCCATCAAACAACCACTTTTTGTTTTTTGCAACCCCCTACCGAAGCTGTTTCCCGCCCCCTTGCTACCCATGGGGGGCCCAGATACCAAAATTTGTAGATTGCAAACAAAAAAAAGCGGTGCCATGTCATCATTTTCGCTTTTCAGGGGTTGCAAACCGTGTGAGGGTTGCACTTGCCTGTTGTCCCACTTTGTCAATGTTAGGGAGGCGATAGCACAGCGCACAGATGTGCCCAGCAGTGTACGTCGACGGCTACTTGGGCATCTGGGTCACCGACGGCGCACTCACGAACGACTTACAGCTGATTACGTCAATCATAGCCACCACGAAGCGATCAAGTTCCTACCACGACGGTATCATACCGTGATCACTTCGGCCTCGGATGTGCACAGTTGCTTGAAGTCCAAAGCCGTGTACAAACTAACAAATATCAACAGAAATAGGATATACACAACCGGAAATGGCAACCACGTGTAGAGGCAGGGATGCATTCTTGTGAACTTCACGAGACGCCGATGGTGTGCTCCGCAGAGGGGTAGAAACAACCGGTGGTATCTTTCCATGGGACTGCATGAAACATACTGAGGGTGCTCCACACTAGATGATGCCCCCAAAACAATCATCGCCTTCATTGTGAAGACACATCCATTACTCCAATCTACAAAAAAGACCTCTTTGCCCGCCCGCCGGCCCGCCCGGTACACAGTAGAACGATAATGACGGCAATGATACGTTGTGTTTGGTCCTACTAGGAAGGGGCGTGTGCGCATCTCATTGAGAAATGCATACGAAGCTGGGAAACACATCTGCGCGGATGGGGCATTCGTGTGTTGGGTACCGAATCGGTAAAGCAATACGTCTCGGAGTTCCCATCAACGTACAGCTACTTATCACCCACCACAAGGTCGGATGTCATCCGATTGTCATAGCCATCGGGCACTGATTTTACGATGTCCCCGCTTGAAGCAACCAATAAATTCTCCAATGGCAAGATAATGTCGTCCCTTGCCTGCCCCACTGTGCGTGATGGCCAATTGGAGCAAGGTCTCACATTGGTGGGCACCTGTAGAGCGGATGTTGGGGGTGTTAACAGTGCAAGCCCAAGATGTTTTTCTGGTGGCCTCGTCCCCTTGGGATGGCGGACCCAAAGGACGTACAGGGGCTATCATTAAGCACACCCCACCGCGTCAAACGGGCTGATTTTCAGAAGAGTTCTCGGCCTATCATGGGTGCTGCTGCTGAAGCTTTGAATCCAATGGCATGGAATCTCGGAAATGATTTTGATCAGGCCCCCCCTATGGTGTTGCTCTCTCGATATCGTGACAATATTTATGTGGCTATGGCTAATGTTCCTGATGCCATTCTGCAGTTTGTCAGATGTTCACTCCCAGTTCTGTTGCGGTATGTGCACAATATACCTCTGAAGTGGGAGCCCCACAGAACGACAGTGGCCTCGGGGGAAGGTGTGCTCTTTCCCTGCCCGGCTGAGCGTAGGGTAGTTTTGCGACGGAAAGGTGTGTGCACTGACCTCCGGTCACTGGTTCCATCAGTTTCTAATGTGTCGCTTTTTCTCTCAAGCAGATATTCTGCGATGGGTCACAGAAGGTCGTGCCCATAGATGATTGCTATCCTGTGGGTGGTGGGGGCGTCTCCTTTAATGTGCGGCTTTATTCACATGGGGAGCGGGTCTTTTTCTGCATTTATCTGCATGCTGCGGGTAATGCATCAGGTTAGCATGAGCTGATCGCTTTGTGCTCCTGCATTGTTTTCTGGTTTCTTGGATCTGTGGGTATGATTTATTTACATGTTTGTGTGTTAACGGATGAGTTTGTGTGCACCCTTGTTTGTAGAATAGTCCATGAGTGTGGAGGCCATGCGAGATGGAAAGCGAAAGGTGGGGCGAGGGCGGAGGGAGAGAGGGTGAGGTGTCATCTACACTTCCGACCTATTTGTTCTCAGCCTCAAGCATTTGTGAGCAGCTTTCTGGTGCCTGTGTTTGGTGCTCGGTGTGCCCTTAGACAATCCTACGGCAGTGTATGGATGTATTGCAGGATCTTGCTTTTGGAAGACCTGGATTGGATCACCGCATTGTGTGACCACCCACTCTATGGTTTTCGAATAACTGGTCATTACATCGAAAGTTGGTTTCTGTTTGCACCTAGGGCGGGAGAACCCTGGATAAAGCGTTGGTTGGACACACTCCGTGCGATTCTAAACACGGTGCAGTACGGGGGGGGGGGGGCGTAAACGGCTTGTGCCGTGCCGCCTATAGGGAGGGGGGGGGGCGTAAATGGTCTGTGCCGCACCGTGCCGTGGTGTACGTACCAAATAAAGGAAGACCAGTCATGGAAGTGAATCAGGAATGAGTTGGCACGTTGTGCAGTTGCTTCTTTTTGTGTGCTTGCCTCATCTGCACTTGCCTTTTGGTTTTTGGTGATTTACTATGAATGCACGCCATGCTTAGTTTAAATGAATTGGTTCTTTTCTTTCCACATCATGTCATGGTTGAATTGTGCTACCTTTGCATGCATGTCACACTACATCACATTACTCTTCAGTTTGAACAATTCATTTGTCGTGCGATCTTGCAAGAACGTAGTGCCATTGCTCATTAATTTCTTGTGCTACGTCGTGTTTTGTTGTGTTGTGTTTTGGTGTGTTGTGTTGTGGTGTGTTGTGTGGTTCGATTTTTTTTGTATTGCATTTGTGTTGTGTTGGATCCATTCATTACCATTGCTCGTGTGAAGAGACATTGTGACACGTCCGCGTTGCATAGTGCGTACAAACAGCATGTACCCAGAGAACACCAGGAAATAACAACAATCATCCAGAGAGCCCCAAAAAATAACAGCAGTCATCCAGAGAGCACTACCCGGGGAGCACCGGGAAATAACAGCATCATCGAGAGAGGACCAGGAAACAGCGGCTGGGGGGGGGGGGCGAAAACGGCCTGTGCCGTGCCGTGCCGTGCCGCTAGGGGGGGGGGGGGCGTCCAAGGGGTTGTGCCACGGAGGCCGGTTCCGCATGCAAATCATGTTGCCTACTCATGTCCATGCACAAGTAATGGACTTTACTTCATGATCGATCAGGCATTCTGCCATTTGGTGTACACGGACTGCCAGTTCTGCAGGGTTGCAGGTAGCCAACGAGGCTGAAAAACCCCAGGTGGGCAAGGAGTTTGGCCCTCGGAAAATCCACGTTGCTCCTGGACAGGGAGGTTTAGTAGTGCGGGTGACCGGTCCAGTTGTCAGTGCATATTTCTGAATAGGTTTGTGACCGATGTTTCTCTTGTGTGTCTTTGTGAATGGCGTGGGGACAAGGGGCACAAAATGGTAAATGGGAAGGTTTTTCGGAGTGGGACCAGCCCTGGCCGCCCCGTGGGTCCCGACCAAGTGCCATCCCCCAATGAGCGGCCACTCAAGAAAGAGCCGGGAACCTGATGATGATTGCAGTGGCATGTCGGGCCTCGTTGATGGCTCCTTGGAAGTTGATACCGACCCATTAGGCCACGGGTTGTGCCCCTGTTCGTCAGGTGTCTACAGACCAGGAGGGTTTGAGCACCACAGACGTCATGCACAACCAGAGTGACAATACTCTTTGCGGGAGGGCCAAATTTTCGATTGGGGGGCGGGGGGCTGCATCTATTGTTGCAACTGGGGGAGCGGTGTGCGGATGCCATTGCACAGAGGGTACTACCTCGGCCTTTGCAGGAGGCTTCGGGGCGCCTGTATTTGGATTTTAGTGCAACACAATTCCGCAATTGTATGCTTTGTCCTGTGTTGCTGCTTTCTGCTGGGCATCCTTGGCATGTGGAGTGGCTGGGCCCAGGAGTAAGTCATCTCTTGCTTGCGAAAAGTGCAGCGGTACGCTGCATGCTGTGTGCCCATTTTTTGTTGGTGAACAAGATGAAAAAAAGTTAAACGAGCTGCTGCCTGTTGGCGTTTAACCATCAACCGCCATGTGTCAACCACCAATTGTTAAACTACACTTACTAGATTGTCCTGAACCAACAGAAGAAATGCTGGTCTTTCAACAAATTCCTGTTCGTGCCTCGTGTAGCCATTGCCTATGCATACTGTCACATCGATTGCACCCTGTGCCCCCTGCTGCAGTCCGGACGCCAGACGCCTGGATGCCGGCATCCGTGGCAGTGTTTGGGAGCAGAAAGCCTCCAAGTGTGCAACTGCTGCAGCGCTTTTGTAAGTGGCCCATACTCTAGCTAGTGCGCTCACTCTGCGTGCAGGACAAGTGTACCAATGTGCCCCATGGATGTGCATTTTTTCCCCTCATTGGGATTGGCTGCATACTGCGCGTAAAGAATCTCATTTAAGACCAGCCGCGACAATTTTGTTTGGTTCTCAGCCCTCCCCACACTTCCGGCACAATACCTTTGGTGTTTGCCCCCCCCCCCCCCCCCAAGCACTGCTGGCACCATGCAGCCCCTGTCCCTCAGGTCTGTGGTCTCTGTCTCTGTCTCCGCTTTTCCCAACCCATGTCCCTTGCCCACCTCCCGCTTTCCTATCAGCAGCTGTATGTGGCAGGCATGGCCATGGCCATTTTGCCTGAGTGCCTCACGGCCCATTCTGATGCTGCTGCTCCTGAATTGGGTCACAGTTGCAGTGATGGAGGGGCTGCCAATGCACAATCAAAAACGGCGACAGACAGAGTCTTTCGCGCTCTTGTCGGATGCTTGGCTGGCTAGTGCCCCGGCAGGTGCAGCTGGGGCGTTGTTCCAGTATCAGGCTTCGGCATGGACCGCCGTGCATTTTCCTGCCATTGATGTGCGCCAGGATTATGCGGTTTGCACGGCTGCAAATCGTCTATTGCTGGTTATGCCCGGAGGAGTCCAGGAGTGGAAGGTATGCCAATGCCATGCCCTCATGTACTGTCCCCCATGCCACTTCACTCATACCATGTTCTGGATGAATGCTGGGCAGAGATGAAGTTCGTGTCCCGGTGGACACTGGAAGTTGTGGGTGCCTCCGGGTTACTCTGAGCTAGGGAGCATTGCACTTTGGTCAGATGCCTTCGCATGCATGTTGGGCAAGGCACCGCATTAGCCGAAGAAATTGGCTACTGTTGGCTAGTCAGAAATTCTCCATTTTTTCCAGTTAGCTAGTTTGGCTAGCAACTAAGGAACGTCGTGCTTTTTTTTTTTTGCAATGACACAGTCCACATCATGTGCCCTGAATGTGGAGTTTGTCAGTGTGCCCTGCATGCTTCCGTTTTGTGTCCATCGGAGAATTGTGTGGCATTGCGCAAATGGAGAGTGCAATTTACTGCCACAGTGGCATGCATTGTATTGGCATTCGCGTTGGGTGACCGGTGTGCGGTTGACAAGCCGCGGTTAGTAGATGAGGTCCGTCCAAAGGTGGTGATCCGTGGCAAGGAATTTTTTGTTCCAGAGCATTACCCCAAAGATGCCCCTGGTAGATTGCAATATGACAAAAAATTGATTGAAGAGTTGGATATGAAGACCATGGACTTGGTTTGCAACATGTGCAAGCACAATCCGCCCTCAGCACAACCCAACTACAAAGATAAAAAGGCGGACCTCATCTACAAGCATGTGTTTTGCGATTTCATATAAAGCACGTGTGTGTGCACCTCGTATATATATGATATAAAGGCACCAACGTTGGCTGCACCCCTTGGGATGTCTTGTTTTATTGCTCCGGATTTTGTTCCCAATGCCACCGCGCTGGTGTTCGCCATGGCCCTGCCAGGACTCTTTTCTTGAGCCTCATTTTGTTTCTGCTGACCTGGCAATACACGGTTTGGCCCGGGTGGGGCGCCACTTACACAAGTGGCCTTGAATCGACTAGGGGGCATCATGCCCTTAAACAAAAATACCACCTACCGTTGACCCCCCCCCCCATAAAGTTTGTGTTTTTTTGTTCAAATTCCAAATTGGTGTCTACCTAGTAATCTAGTAAAAAAATTTTTGAAAATTTTTGGTCTAAAAATTTTTTATCTAGTAAAAAAAACTTTTTAAAAAATTTTTTTGAATTTTTTTTCTAGGGTTTCCTACATTTTACTAGGTTTTACTACAGCGTGTACTAGGCTTTACCAAATGCCCCTCAAAGCATCATATTTGAACAAGTGTGCTCCAAGATCACAAAGAGGCACCCTTTGCCAATTATTGGGTGGGAACATCCACTCAGGCACTTAGCATGCTCTAGGATCAATCCGTCTTCTTCTGAGCCACATTTCTCATTAAATTCAGACACCCTTATTCCCCCTTGCAACTCTGAACGTGCGAACGCGGCGCCACAGCAACAAGGCATATGGATATAAGCATGTGGAACACGAGGCTGATCAGGAGGCGAGCACAGCTCTACCTCACTTCATATTCCTGTGTTGGCGTCCATGAAATAGGGTTCCCATTGCTCTTCTCTTCGGGCATCATCTTTTAAACACCCGCTTTGGTGGTTTTCCCAATGGAACGCGCCAAAACAGTGGCGCCTCTAGCATACCAGCCCTGTGCATGAATGGCCGCTGAAAGTCGAACATCCTCTAGCTCGCCCTCTCCTGTGCACATGTGTATTTGCATGTACGTTGTTGCTGTAGGGTGGAGCCTGGTTCCAATTATCTGACATCCCCAGCCTCTTTTGCAACAATTGTAGCAGCAACACTGCACATACTGTTGCCACTGGCAGCGGCCCGGGGCAACGGGTGCTGCTGTCATCATTCGATGGAAGTGCTGCGTCCACCAGCCCGAGTGCTACTGCTACTGCTACTGCTACTACTGCTACTACTACTACCACCAGCCCTAGTTCTACTGACGGATTCGCATCCTTGACCCTCAGCCCCTCAGCACATGACAGTCCGGCCATGTCGAACAGTCCCGCAGCTTCCAGTGGCGGTACTGCAATGTCCATGAGTCCTTCCTCTGCAAGCTCTTCTTCACCGCCTGCAGCTTCCGCTTCTAATCCCTCAATGTCCAGCAGCCCGTCAATACTGCAGACAAGTCCCTCAGATACAAGCAGTGACTCTTCAGCTGCACCCGCAAGCTCTTCTTCACCGCCTGCAGCTTCCGCTTCTAATCCCTCAATGTCCAGCAGCCCGTCAATACTGCAGACAAGTCCCTCAGATACAAGCAGTGACTCTTCAGCTGCAGTTGCAAGCCCTTCTTCACCGCCTGCAGCTTCCGCTTCTAATCCCTCAATGTCCAGCAGCCCGTCAATACTGCAGACAAGTCCCTCAGATACAAGCAGTGACCCATCAGCACCACCAGCCAGTGCCTTGGCACCCAATGCCAGCTCATCGGTAACCTCTGTGTCCAGTGCTAGTTCTAGCCCGTCGAGTCTCAACTGGAGCCCCAGTTCTCACCTTCCGCCAGCATCCACTAGCCCATCAAGGTTGCCACTAAGTCCTCGAGAGCACAGCCCTTCGGCGGATGTCGGGGATCCCTCAGCTCCGGAGCCGAGTAACTCGGAGCCTACTGTGAGTCCCTCAGATCCGGCAGCCAACAGCCCCTCGATGCCGAGTGGCAACATCTCGCTACCGAGCACCTCCGTATCTACGGCAGGCCCGTCAGCGATGGACCCGAGCGCATTGGTTCCTGGCGCCAGCCCTGGGCCTTCCGCCCCGTATTGTGTGTGCGAGAGCCCCAGTGTATCGCCCCAGAGCCCCATGGCTTCCCCAAGCGAATCGCCCAGCCCATCGCCCCCACCCACGGGCAGCCCCGTTCCAACCGCGACCGCGACGCCGACGCGCAGCACTACTGCCACCCCAACTACAACGCCGGCCCCCACTGCAACGCCGACACGCAGCGCCAGTGCCACCCCCACCACAACGCCAGCACCCACCCGTACGCTCACCCCACCCCTAACCCTCACGCCCCCGGTCACCCTGACTGGCACCGCAACCAGGAGCCCCGCATGCCCCTGCTGCCAGCTTTGCCCGGGCGCGCCATGTGCGTTGCGCGTGTACCTCCCCCTCGAAAAGCCCCATCCCAGTATCCGCCCGCTGGTCCTGGCTCCCAGTGTCCGATGGCCCCCCGATTGCCCCGATGGACCGCGCGATGGGCGATGGCACTGGACACTGGAACCGCCCGTGCCCTCAGGTGTGGAGGATGATGAGGGGTTTGGCGGGTGTTGTTAGGGGGTCTGGATGGTTGGCTGCCAACCGTGAGCGAGAGGGTTTTCGGGTTTGGTGAGGCTGCAGTGGGCTTTCTTGACGTGTGTAGTGCCGGTATGAGCGGCTGCAGTGCGCTTTCTTGATGTGTGTAGTGCCGGTATGAGAGGCTGCAGTGCGCTTTCTTGACGTGTGTAGTGCCGGTATGAGGGGCTGCAGTGCGCTTTATTGACGTGTGTAGTGCCGGTATGAGAGGCTGCAGTGCGCTTTCTTGACGTGTGTAGTGCCGGTATGAGGGGCTGCAGTGCGCTTTATTGACGTGTGTAGTGCCGGTATGAGAGGCTGCAGTGCGCTTTCTTGACGTGTGTAGTGCCGGTATGAGAGGCTGCAGTGCGCTTTCTTGAAGTGTGTAGTGCCGGTATGAGAGGCTGCAGTGCGCTTTCTTGACGTGTGTAGTGCCGGTATGAGAGGCTGCAGTGCGCTTTATTGACGTGTGTAGTGCCGGTATGAGAGGCTGCAGTACGCTTTCTTGACGTGTGTAGTGCCGGTATGAGGGGCTGCAGTGCGCTTTCTTGACGTGTGTAGTGCCGGTATGAGAGGCTGCAGTGCGCTTTCTTGACGTGTGTAGTGCCGGTATGAGAGGCTGCAGTGCGCTTTCTTGACGTGTGTAGTGCCGGTATGAGAGGCTGCAGTGCGCTTTCTTGACGTGTGTAGTGCCGGTATGAGAGGCTGCAGTGCGCTTTCTTGACGTGTGTAGTGCCGGTATGAGAGGCTGCAGTGCGCTTTCTTGACGTGTGTAGTGCCGGTATGAGAGGCTGCAGTGCGCTTTCTTGACGTGTGTAGTGCCGGTATGAGAGGCTGCAGTGCGCTTTCTTGACGTGTGTAGTGCCGGTATGAGAGGCTGCAGTGCGCTTTATTGACGTGTGTAGTGCCGGTATGAGAGGCTGCAGTGCGCTTTCTTGACGTGTGTAGTGCCGGTATGAGAGGCTGCAGTGCGCTTTCTTGACGTGTGTAGTGCCGGTATGAGAGGCTGCAGTGCGCTTTCTTGATGTGTGTAGTGCCGGTATGAGAGGCTGCAGTGCGCTTTCTTGATGTGTGTAGTGCCGGTATGAGAGGCTGCAGTGCGCTTTCTTGACGTGTGTAGTGCCGGTATGAAAGGCTGCAGTGCGCTTTCTTGACGTGTGTAGTGCCGGTATGAGAGGCTGCAGTGCGCTTTCTTGATGTGTGTAGTGCCGGTATGAGAGGCTGCAGTGCGCTTTCTTGATGTGTGTAGTGCCGGTATGAGAGGCTGCAGTGCGCTTTCTTGACGTGTGTAGTGCCGGTATGAAAGGCTGCAGTGCGCTTTCTTGACGTGTGTAGTGCCGGTATGAGAGGCTGCAGTGCGCTTTCTTGACGTGTGTAGTGCCGGTATGAGAGGCTGCAGTGCGCTTTCTTGATGTGTGTAGTGCCGGTATGAGAGGCTGCAGTGCGCTTTCTTGATGTGTGTAGTGCCGGTATGAGAGGCTGCAGTGCGCTTTCTTGACGTGTGTAGTGCCGGTATGAGAGGCTGCAGTGCGCTTTCTTGACGTGTGTAGTGCCGGTATGAGAGGCTGCAGTGCGCTTTCTTGACGTGTGTAGTGCCGGTATGAAAGGCTGCAGTGCGCTTTCTTGACGTGTGTAGTGCCGGTATGAGAGGCTGCAGTGCGCTTTCTTGACGTGTGTAGTGCCGGTATGAGAGGCTGCAGTGCGCTTTCTTGACGTGTGTAGTGCCGGTATGAGAGGCTGCAGTGCGCTTTCTTGACGTGTGTAGTGCCGGTATGAAAGGCTGCAGTGCGCTTTCTTGACGTGTGTAGTGCCGGTATGAGAGGCTGCAGTGCGCTTTCTTGACGTGTGTAGTGCCGGTATGAGAGGCTGCAGTGCGCTTTCTTGACGTGTGTAGTGCCGGTATGAGAGGCTGCAGTGCGCTTTCTTGACGTGTGTAGTGCCGGTATGAAAGGCTGCAGTGCGCTTTCTTGACGTGTGTAGTGCCGGTATGAGAGGCTGCAGTGCGCTTTCTTGATGTGTGTAGTGCCGGTATGAGAGGCTGCAGTGCGCTTTCTTGAAGTGTGTAGTGCCGGTATGAGGGGCTGCAGTGCGCTTTCTTGACGTGTGTAGTGCCGGTATGAGAGGCTGCAGTGCGCTTTCTCGACGTGTGTAGTGCCGGTATGAGAGGCTGCAGTGCGCTTTCTTGATGTGTGTAGTGCCGGTATGAGAGGCTGCAGTGCGCTTTCTTGAAGTGTGTAGTGCCGGTATGAGAGGCTGCAGTGCGCTTTCTTGATGTGTGTAGTGCCGGTATGAGAGGCTGCAGTGCGCTTTCTTGACGTGTGTAGTGCCGGTATGAGAGGCTGCAGTGCGCTTTCTTGACGTGTGTAGTGCCGGTATGAGAGGCTGCAGTGCGCTTTCTTGACGTGTGTAGTGCCGGTATGAAAGGCTGCAGTGCGCTTTCTTGATGTGTGTAGTGCCGGTATGAGAGGCTGCAGTGCGCTTTCTTGAAGTATGTAGTGCCGGTATGAGAGGCTGCAGTGCGCTTTCTTGACGTGTGTAGTGCCGGTATGAGAGGCTGCAGTGCGCTTTCTTGATGTGTGTAGTGCCGGTATGAGAGGCTGCAGTGCGCTTTCTTGATGTGTGTAGTGCCGGTATGAGAGGCTGCAGTGCGCTTTCTTGACGTGTGTAGTGCCGGTATGAGAGGCTGCAGTGCGCTTTCTTGACGTGTGTAGTGCCGGTATGAAAGGCTGCAGTGCGCTTTCTTGACGTGTGTAGTGCCGGTATGAGAGGCTGCAGTGCGCTTTCTTGATGTGTGTAGTGCCGGTATGAGAGGCTGCAGTGCGCTTTCTTGAAGTGTGTAGTGCCGGTATGAGAGGCTGCAGTGCGCTTTCTTGACGTGTGTAGTGCCGGTATGAGAGGCTGCAGTGCGCTTTCTTGACGTGTGTAGTGCCGGTATGAGAGGCTGCAGTGCGCTTTCTTGAAGTGTGTAGTGCCGGTATGAGAGGCTGCAGTGCGCTTTCTTGACGTGTGTAGTGCCGGTATGAAAGGCTGCAGTGCGCTTTCTTGATGTGTGTAGTGCCGGTATGAGAGGCTGCAGTGCGCTTTCTTGACGTGTGTAGTGCCGGTATGAGAGGCTGCAGTGCGCTTTCTTGACGTGTGTAGTGCCGGTATGAAAGGCTGCAGTGCGCTTTCTTGACGTGTGTAGTGCCGGTATGAGAGGCTGCAGTGCGCTTTCTTGATGTGTGTAGTGCCGGTATGAAAGGCTGCAGTGCGCTTTCTTGACGTGTGTAGTGCCGGTATGAGAGGCTGCAGTGCGCTTTCTTGATGTGTGTAGTGCCGGTATGAGAGGCTGCAGTGCGCTTTCTTGACGTGTGTAGTGCCGGTATGAGAGGCTGCAGTGCGCTTTCTTGACGTGTGTAGTGCCGGTATGAAAGGCTGCAGTGCGCTTTCTTGACGTGTGTAGTGCCGGTATGAGAGGCTGCAGTGCGCTTTCTTGATGTGTGTAGTGCCGGTATGAGAGGCTGCAGTGCGCTTTCTTGACGTGTGTAGTGCCGGTATGAGAGGCTGCAGTGCGCTTTCTCGACGTGTGTAGTGCCGGTATGAGAGGCTGCAGTGCGCTTTCTTGATGTGTGTAGTGCCGGTATGAGAGGCTGCAGTGCGCTTTCTTGAAGTGTGTAGTGCCGGTATGAGAGGCTGCAGTGCGCTTTCTTGACGTGTGTAGTGCCGGTATGAGAGGCTGCAGTGCGCTTTCTTGATGTGTGTAGTGCCGGTATGAGAGGCTGCAGTGCGCTTTCTTGACGTGTGTAGTGCCGGTATGAGAGGCTGCAGTGCGCTTTCTCGACGTGTGTAGTGCCGGTATGAGAGGCTGCAGTGCGCTTTCTTGATGTGTGTAGTGCCGGTATGAGAGGCCGCAGTGCGCTTTCTTGATGTGTGTAGTGCCGGTATGAGAGGCTGCAGTGCGCTTTCTTGAAGTGTGTAGTGCCGGTATGAGGGGCTGCAGTGCGCTTTCTCGACGTGTGTAGTGCCGGTATGAGAGGCTGCAGTGCGCTTTCTCGACGTGTGTAGTGCCGGTATGAGAGGCTGCAGTGCGCTTTCTTGATGTGTGTAGTGCCGGTATGAGAGGCTGCAGTGCGCTTTCTTGATGTGTGTAGTGCCGGTATGAGAGGCTGCAGTGCGCTTTCTTGACGTGTGTAGTGCCGGTATGAGAGGCTGCAGTGCGCTTTCTCGACGTGTGTAGTGCCGGTATGAGAGGCTGCAGTGCGCTTTCTTGACGTGTGTAGTGCCGGTATGAAAGGCTGCAGTGCGCTTTCTTGAAGTGTGTAGTGCTGGTATGAGAGGCTGCAGTGCGCTTTCTTGAAGTGTGTAGTGCCGGTATGAGAGGCTGCAGTGCGCTTTCTTGATGTGTGTAGTGCCGGTATGAGAGGCTGCAGTGCGCTTTCTTGAAGTGTGTAGTGCCGGTATGAGAGGCTGCAGTGCGCTTTCTTGATGTGTGTAGTGCCGGTATGAGAGGCTGCAGTGCGCTTTCTTGATGTGTGTAGTGCCGGTATGAGAGGCTGCAGTGCGCTTTCTTGATGTGTGTAGTGCCGGTATGAGAGGCTGCAGTGCGCTTTCTTGACGTGTGTAGTGCTGGTATGAGAGGCTGCAGTGCGCTTTCTTGAAGTGTGTAGTGCCGGTATGAGGGGCTGCAGTGCGCTTTCTTGACGTGTGTAGTGCCGGTATGAGAGGCTGCAGTGCGCTTTCTTGATGTGTGTAGTGCCGGTATGAGAGGCTGCAGTGCGCTTTATTGACGTGTGTAGTGCCGGTATGAGAGGCTGCAGTGCGCTTTCTTGATGTGTGTAGTGCCGGTATGAGAGGCTGCAGTGCGCTTTCTTGATGTGTGTAGTGCCGGTATGAGAGGCTGCAGTGCGCTTTCTTGATGTGTGTAGTGCCGGTATGAGAGGCTGCAGTGCGCTTTCTTGAAGTGTGTAGTGCCGGTATGAGAGGCTGCAGTGCGCTTTCTTGATGTGTGTAGTGCCGGTATGAGAGGCTGCAGTGCGCTTTCTTGACGTGTGTAGTGCCGGTATGAGAGGCTGCAGTGCGCTTTCTTGACGTGTGTAGTGCCGGTATGAGAGGCTGCAGTGCGCTTTCTTGATGTGTGTAGTGCCGGTATGAGAGGCTGCAGTGCGCTTTCTTGACGTGTGTAGTGCCGGTATGAGAGGCTGCAGTGCGCTTTCGTGACGTGTGTAGTGCCGGTATGAGAGGCTGCAGTGCGCTTTCTCGACGTGTGTAGTGCCGGTATGAAAGGCTGCAGTGCGCTTTCTTGAAGTGTGTAGTGCCGGTATGAGAGGCTGCAGTGCGCTTTCTTGACGTGTGTAGTGCCGGTATGAGAGGCTGCAGTGCGCTTTCTTGAAGTGTGTAGTGCCGGTATGAGAGGCTGCAGTGCGCTTTCTTGATGTGTGTAGTGCCGGTATGAGAGGCTGCAGTGCGCTTTCTTGATGTGTGTAGTGCCGGTATGAGAGGCTGCAGTGCGCTTTCTTGAAGTGTGTAGTGCCGGTATGAGAGGCTGCAGTGCGCTTTCTTGACGTGTGTAGTGCCGGTATGAGAGGCTGCAGTGCGCTTTCTTGAAGTGTGTAGTGCCGGTATGAGAGGCTGCAGTGCGCTTTCTTGATGTGTGTAGTGCCGGTATGAGAGACTGCAGTGCGCTTTCTTGACGTGTGTAGTGCCGGTATGAGAGGCTGCAGTGCGCTTTCTTGATGTGTGTAGTGCCGGTATGAGAGGCTGCAGTGCGCTTTCTTGACGTGTGTAGTGCCGGTATGAGAGGCTGCAGTGCGCTTTCTTGACGTGTGTAGTGCCGGTATGAAAGGCTGCAGTGCGCTTTCTTGAAGTGTGTAGTGCCGGTATGAGAGGCTGCAGTGCGCTTTCTTGACGTGTGTAGTGCCGGTATGAGAGGCTGCAGTGCGCTTTCTTGACGTGTGTAGTGCCGGTATGAGAGGCTGCAGTGCGCTTTCTTGAAGTGTTTAGTGCCGGTATGAGAGGCTGCAGTGCGCTTTCTTGACGTGTGTAGTGCCGGTATGAAAGGCTGCAGTGCGCTTTCTTGACGTGTGTAGTGCCGGTATGAAAGGCTGCAGTGCGCTTTCTTGATGTGTGTAGTGCCGGTATGAGAGGCTGCAGTGCGCTTTCTTGACGTGTGTAGTGCCGGTATGAGAGGCTGCAGTGCGCTTTCTTGACGTGTGTAGTGCCGGTATGAGAGGCTGCAGTGCGCTTTATTGACGTGTGTGGTGCCGGTATGAGGGGCTGCAGTGCGCTTTCTTGACGTGTGTAGTGCCGGTATGAGAGGCTGCAGTGCGCTTTCTTGACGTGTGTAGTGCCGGTATGAGAGGCTGCAGTGCGCTTTCTTGACGTGTGTAGTGCCGGTATGAGAGGCTGCAGTGCGCTTTCTTGACGTGTGTAGTGCCGGTATGAAAGGCTGCAGTGCGCTTTCTTGACGTGTGTAGTGCCGGTATGAGAGGCTGCAGTGCGCTTTCTTGACGTGTGTAGTGCCGGTATGAGAGGCTGCAGTGCGCTTTCTTGATGTGTGTAGTGCCGGTATGAGAGGCTGCAGTGCGCTTTATTGACGTGTGTAGTGCCGGTATGAGAGGCTGCAGTGCGCTTTCTTGAAGTGTGTAGTGCCGGTACGAATGGCTGCAGTGCGCTTTCTTGACGTGTGTAGTGCCGGTATGAGAGGCTGCAGTGCGCTTTCTTGAAGTGTGTAGTGCCGGTATGAGAGGCTGCAGTGCGCTTTCTTGATGTGTGTAGTGCCGGTATGAGAGGCTGCAGTGCGCTTTCTTGATGTGTGTAGTGCCGGTACGAATGGCTGCAGTGCGCTTTCTTGACGTGTGTAGTGCCGGTATGAAAGGCTGCAGTGCGCTTTCTTGAAGTGTGTAGTGCCGGTATGAGAGGCTGCAGTGCGCTTTCTTGACGTGTGTAGTGCCGGTATGAGAGGCTGCAGTGCGCTTTCTTGACGTGTGTAGTGCCGGTATGAGAGGCTGCAGTGCGCTTTCTTGAAGTGTTTAGTGCCGGTATGAGAGGCTGCAGTGCGCTTTCTTGACGTGTGTAGTGCCGGTATGAAAGGCTGCAGTGCGCTTTCTTGACGTGTGTAGTGCCGGTATGAAAGGCTGCAGTGCGCTTTCTTGATGTGTGTAGTGCCGGTATGAGAGGCTGCAGTGCGCTTTCTTGACGTGTGTAGTGCCGGTATGAGAGGCTGCAGTGCGCTTTCTTGACGTGTGTAGTGCCGGTATGAGAGGCTGCAGTGCGCTTTATTGACGTGTGTGGTGCCGGTATGAGGGGCTGCAGTGCGCTTTCTTGACGTGTGTAGTGCCGGTATGAGAGGCTGCAGTGCGCTTTCTTGACGTGTGTAGTGCCGGTATGAGAGGCTGCAGTGCGCTTTCTTGACGTGTGTAGTGGCGGTATGAAAGGCTGCAGTGCGCTTTCTTGACGTGTGTAGTGCCGGTATGAGAGGCTGCAGTGCGCTTTCTTGACGTGTGTAGTGCCGGTATGAGAGGCTGCAGTGCGCTTTCTTGACGTGTGTAGTGCCGGTATGAAAGGCTGCAGTGCGCTTTCTTGACGTGTGTAGTGCCGGTATGAGAGGCTGCAGTGCGCTTTCTTGACGTGTGTAGTGCCGGTATGAGAGGCTGCAGTGCGCTTTCTTGATGTGTGTAGTGCCGGTATGAGAGGCTGCAGTGCGCTTTATTGACGTGTGTAGTGCCGGTATGAGAGGCTGCAGTGCGCTTTCTTGAAGTGTGTAGTGCCGGTACGAATGGCTGCAGTGCGCTTTCTTGACGTGTGTAGTGCCGGTATGAGAGGCTGCAGTGCGCTTTCTTGAAGTGTGTAGTGCCGGTATGAGAGGCTGCAGTGCGCTTTCTTGATGTGTGTAGTGCCGGTATGAGAGGCTGCAGTGCGCTTTCTTGATGTGTGTAGTGCCGGTACGAATGGCTGCAGTGCGCTTTCTTGACGTGTGTAGTGCCGGTATGAAAGGCTGCAGTGCGCTTTCTTGAAGTGTGTAGTGCCGGTATGAGAGGCTGCAGTGCGCTTTCTTGACGTGTGTAGTGCCGGTATGAGAGGCTGCAGTGCGCTTTCTTGACGTGTGTAGTGCCGGTATGAGAGGCTGCAGTGCGCTTTCTTGAAGTGTTTAGTGCCGGTATGAGAGGCTGCAGTGCGCTTTCTTGACGTGTGTAGTGCCGGTATGAAAGGCTGCAGTGCGCTTTCTTGACGTGTGTAGTGCCGGTATGAAAGGCTGCAGTGCGCTTTCTTGATGTGTGTAGTGCCGGTATGAGAGGCTGCAGTGCGCTTTCTTGACGTGTGTAGTGCCGGTATGAGAGGCTGCAGTGCGCTTTCTTGACGTGTGTAGTGCCGGTATGAGAGGCTGCAGTGCGCTTTATTGACGTGTGTGGTGCCGGTATGAGGGGCTGCAGTGCGCTTTCTTGACGTGTGTAGTGCCGGTATGAGAGGCTGCAGTGCGCTTTCTTGACGTGTGTAGTGCCGGTATGAGAGGCTGCAGTGCGCTTTCTTGACGTGTGTAGTGGCGGTATGAAAGGCTGCAGTGCGCTTTCTTGACGTGTGTAGTGCCGGTATGAGAGGCTGCAGTGCGCTTTCTTGACGTGTGTAGTGCCGGTATGAGAGGCTGCAGTGCGCTTTCTTGACGTGTGTAGTGCCGGTATGAAAGGCTGCAGTGCGCTTTCTTGACGTGTGTAGTGCCGGTATGAGAGGCTGCAGTGCGCTTTCTTGACGTGTGTAGTGCCGGTATGAGAGGCTGCAGTGCGCTTTCTTGATGTGTGTAGTGCCGGTATGAGAGGCTGCAGTGCGCTTTATTGACGTGTGTAGTGCCGGTATGAGAGGCTGCAGTGCGCTTTCTTGAAGTGTGTAGTGCCGGTACGAATGGCTGCAGTGCGCTTTCTTGACGTGTGTAGTGCCGGTATGAGAGGCTGCAGTGCGCTTTCTTGAAGTGTGTAGTGCCGGTATGAGAGGCTGCAGTGCGCTTTCTTGATGTGTGTAGTGCCGGTATGAGAGGCTGCAGTGCGCTTTCTTGATGTGTGTAGTGCCGGTACGAATGGCTGCAGTGCGCTTTCTTGACGTGTGTAGTGCCGGTATGAGAGGCTGCAGTGCGCTTTCTTGACGTGTGTAGTGCCGGTATGAGAGGCTGCAGTGCGCTTTCTTGAAGTGTGTAGTGCCGGTACGAATGGCTGCAGTGCGCTTTCTTGACGTGTGTAGTGCCGGTATGAGAGGCTGCAGTGCGCTTTCTTGACGTGTGTAGTGCCGGTATGAGAGGCTGCAGTGCGCTTTCTTGAAGTGTGTAGTGCCGGTATGAGAGGCTGCAGTGCGCTTTCTTGACGTGTGTAGTGCCGGTATGAAAGGCTGCAGTGCGCTTTCTTGACGTGTGTAGTGCCGGTATGAGAGGCTGCAGTGCGCTTTCTTGACGTGTGTAGTGCCGGTATGAAAGGCTGCAGTGCGCTTTCTTGATGTGTGTAGTGCCGGTACGAATGGCTGCAGTGCGCTTTCTTGACGTGTGTAGTGCCGGTATGAGAGGCTGCAGTGCGCTTTCTTGACGTGTGTAGTGCCGGTATGAGAGGCTGCAGTGCGCTTTCTTGACGTGTGTAGTGCCGGTATGAGAGGCTGCAGTGCGCTTTCTTGACGTGTGTAGTGCCGGTATGAAAGGCTGCAGTGCGCTTTCTTGACGTGTGTAGTGCCGGTACGAATGGCTGCAGTGCGCTTTCTTGACGTGTGTAGTGCCGGTATGAAAGGCTGCAGTGCGCTTTCTTGATGTGTGTAGTGCCGGTATGAGAGGCTGCAGTGCGCTTTCTTGATGTGTGTAGTGCCGGTATGAGAGGCTGCAGTGCGCTTTCTTGACGTGTGTAGTGCCGGTATGAGAGGCTGCAGTGCGCTTTCTTGACGTGTGTAGTGCCGGTATGAGAGGCTGCAGTGCGCTTTCTTGACGTGTGTAGTGCCGGTATGAAAGGCTGCAGTGCGCTTTCTTGATGTGTGTAGTGCCGGTACGAATGGCTGCAGTGCGCTTTCTTGACGTGTGTAGTGCCGGTATGAGAGGCTGCAGTGCGCTTTCTTGATGTGTGTAGTGCCGGTATGAGAGGCTGCAGTGCGCTTTCTTGACGTGTGTAGTGCCGGTATGAGAGGCTGCAGTGCGCTTTCTTGACGTGTGTAGTGCCGGTATGAGAGGCTGCAGTGCGCTTTATTGACGTGTGTAGTGCCGGTATGAAAGGCTGCAGTGCGCTTTCTTGACGTGTGTAGTGCCGGTATGAGAGGCTGCAGTGCGCTTTCTTGAAGTGTGTAGTGCCGGTATGAGAGGCTGCAGTGCGCTTTCTTGACGTGTGTAGTGCCGGTATGAGAGGCTGCAGTGCGCTTTCTTGAAGTGTGTAGTGCCGGTATGAGAGGCTGCAGTGCGCTTTCTTGAAGTGTGTAGTGCCGGTATGAGAGGCTGCAGTGCGCTTTCTTGACGTGTGTAGTGCCGGTATGAGAGGCTGCAGTGCGCTTTCTTGAAGTGTGTAGTGCCGGTATGAGAGGCTGCAGTGCGCTTTCTTGACGTGTGTAGTGCCGGTATGAAAGGCTGCAGTGCGCTTTCTTGAAGTGTGTAGTGCCGGTATGAGAGGCTGCAGTGCGCTTTCTTGACGTGTGTAGTGCCGGTATGAGAGGCTGCAGTGCGCTTTCTTGACGTGTGTAGTGCCGGTATGAAAGGCTGCAGTGCGCTTTCTTGACGTGTGTAGTGCCGGTATGAGAGGCTGCAGTGCGCTTTCTTGATGTGTGTAGTGCCGGTATGAGAGGCTGCAGTGCGCTTTCTTGACGTGTGTAGTGCCGGTATGAGAGGCTGCAGTGCGCTTTCTTGACGTGTGTAGTGCCGGTATGAGAGGCTGCAGTGCGCTTTCTTGACGTGTGTAGTGCCGGTATGAGAGGCTGCAGTGCGCTTTCTTGACGTGTGTAGTGCCGGTATGAGAGGCTGCAGTGCGCTTTCTTGACGTGTGTAGTGCCGGTATGAGAGGCTGCAGTGCGCTTTCTTGACGTGTGTAGTGCCGGTATGAGAGGCTGCAGTGCGCTTTCTTGACGTGTGTAGTGCCGGTATGAGAGGCTGCAGTGCGCTTTCTTGAAGTGTGTAGTGCCGGTATGAGAGGCTGCAGTGCGCTTTCTTGATGTGTGTAGTGCCGGTATGAGAGGCTGCAGTGCGCTTTCTTGACGTGTGTAGTGCCGGTATGAGAGGCTGCAGTGCGCTTTCTTGACGTGTGTAGTGCCGGTATGAGAGGCTGCAGTGCGCTTTCTTGACGTGTGTAGTGCCGGTATGAGAGGCTGCAGTGCGCTTTCTTGAAGTGTGTAGTGCCGGTATGAGAGGCTGCAGTGCGCTTTCTTGACGTGTGTAGTGCCGGTATGAGAGGCTGCAGTGCGCTTTCTTGAAGTGTGTAGTGCCGGTATGAGAGGCTGCAGTGCGCTTTCTTGACGTGTGTAGTGCCGGTATGAGAGGCTGCAGTGCGCTTTCTTGACGTGTGTAGTGCCGGTATGAAAGGCTGCAGTGCGCTTTCTTGATGTGTGTAGTGCCGGTACGAATGGCTGCAGTGCGCTTTCTTGACGTGTGTAGTGCCGGTATGAGAGGCTGCAGTGCGCTTTCTTGACGTGTGTAGTGCCGGTATGAGAGGCTGCAGTGCGCTTTCTTGAAGTGTGTAGTGCCGGTATGAGAGGCTGCAGTGCGCTTTCTTGACGTGTGTAGTGCCGGTATGAGAGGCTGCAGTGCGCTTTCTTGACGTGTGTAGTGCCGGTATGAGAGGCTGCAGTGCGCTTTCTTGACGTGTGTAGTGCCGGTATGAGAGGCTGCAGTGCGCTTTCTTGACGTGTGTAGTGCCGGTATGAGGGGCTGCAGTGCGCTTTCTTGACGTGTGTAGTGCCGGTATGAAAGGCTGCAGTGCGCTTTCTTGAAGTATGTAGTGCCGGTATGAGAGGCTAGTGCGCTTTCTTGAAGTGTGTAGTGCCGGTATGAGAGGCTGCAGTGCGCTTTATTGACGAGTGTAGTGCCGGTATGAGAGGCTGCAGTGCGCTTTCTTGACGTGTGTAGTGCCGGTATGAAAGGCTGCAGTGCGCTTTCTTGACGTGTGTAGTGCCGGTATGAGAGGCTGCAGTGCGCTTTCTTGAAGTGTGTAGTGCCGGTATGAGAGGCTGCAGTGCGCTTTCTTGATGTGTGTAGTGCCGGTATGAGAGGCTGCAGTGCGCTTTCTTGACGTGTGTAGTGCCGGTATGAGAGGCTGCAGTGCGCTTTCTTGAAGTGTGTAGTGCCGGTATGAGAGGCTGCAGTGCGCTTTCTTGACGTGTGTAGTGCCGGTATGAGAGGCTGCAGTGCGCTTTCTTGACGTGTGTAGTGCCGGTATGAGAGGCTGCAGTGCGCTTTATTGACGTGTGTAGTGCCGGTATGAGAGGCTGCAGTGCGCTTTCTTGATGTGTGTAGTGCCGGTATGAGAGGCTGCAGTGCGCTTTCTTGATGTGTGTAGTGCCGGTATGAGAGGCTGCAGTGCGCTTTCTTGACGTGTGTAGTGCCGGTATGAGGGGCTGCAGTGCGCTTTCTTGACGTGTGTAGTGCCGGTATGAAAGGCTGCAGTGCGCTTTCTTGAAGTATGTAGTGCCGGTATGAGAGGCTAGTGCGCTTTCTTGAAGTGTGTAGTGCCGGTATGAGAGGCTGCAGTGCGCTTTATTGACGAGTGTAGTGCCGGTATGAGAGGCTGCAGTGCGCTTTCTTGACGTGTGTAGTGCCGGTATGAGAGGCTGCAGTGCGCTTTCTTGACGTGTGTAGTGCCGGTATGAGAGGCTGCAGTGCGCTTTCTTGACGTGTGTAGTGCCGGTATGAGAGGCTGCAGTGCGCTTTCTTGACGTGTGTAGTGCCGGTATGAGAGGCTGCAGTGCGCTTTCTTGATGTGTGTAGTGCCGGTATGAGAGGCTGCAGTGCGCTTTCTTGATGTGTGTAGTGCCGGTATGAGAGGCTGCAGTGCGCTTTATTGACGTGTGTAGTGCCGGTATGAGAGGCTGCAGTGCGCTTTCTTGACGTGTGTAGTGCCGGTATGAGGGGCTGCAGTGCGCTTTCTTGACGTGTGTAGTGCCGGTATGAGAGGCTGCAGTGCGCTTTCTTGAAGTGTGTAGTGCCGGTATGAGAGGCTGCAGTGCGCTTTCTTGACGTGTGTAGTGCCGGTATGAAAGGCTGCAGTGCGCTTTCTTGACGTGTGTAGTGCCGGTATGAGAGGCTGCAGTGCGCTTTCTTGAAGTGTGTAGTGCCGGTATGAGAGGCTGCAGTGCGCTTTCTTGATGTGTGTAGTGCCGGTATGAGAGGCTGCGGTGCGCTTTCTTGACGTGTGTAGTGCCGGTATGAGAGGCTGCAGTGCGCTTTCTTGACGTGTGTAGTGCCGGTATGAGAGGCTGCAGTGCGCTTTCTTGACGTGTGTAGTGCCGGTATGAGAGGCTGCAGTGCGCTTTATTGACGTGTGTAGTGCCGGTATGAGAGGCTGCAGTGCGCTTTCTTGATGTGTGTAGTGCCGGTATGAGAGGCTGCAGTGCGCTTTCTTGACGTGTGTAGTGCCGGTATGAGAGGCTGCAGTGCGCTTTCTTGACGTGTGTAGTGCCGGTATGAGGGGCTGCAGTGCGCTTTCTTGACGTGTGTAGTGCCGGTATGAAAGGCTGCAGTGCGCTTTCTTGAAGTATGTAGTGCCGGTATGAGAGGCTAGTGCGCTTTCTTGAAGTGTGTAGTGCCGGTATGAGAGGCTGCAGTGCGCTTTCTTGATGTGTGTAGTGCCGGTATGAGAGGCTGCAGTGCGCTTTATTGACGTGTGTAGTGCCGGTATGAGACGCTGCAGTGCGCTTTCTTGAAGTGTGTAGTGCCGGTATGAGAGGCTGCAGTGCGCTTTCTTGACGTGTGTAGTGCCGGTATGAGAGGCTGCAGTGCGCTTTCTTGATGTGTGTAGTGCCGGTATGAGAGGCTGCAGTGCGCTTTATTGACGTGTGTAGTGCCGGTATGAGAGGCTGCAGTGCGCTTTCTTGACGTGTGTAGTGCCGGTATGAGAGGCTGCAGTGCGCTTTCTTGACGTGTGTAGTGCCGGTATGAGAGGCTGCAGTGCGCTTTCTTGACGTGTGTAGTGCCGGTATGAAAGGCTGCAGTGCGCTTTGTGTAGTGGTAGCACACAGCTTCCTAACGATGCAGCCCGGGTTTACCTGCCAACCGTGGCTGAAGCTGGGGCAAGGGTGATCTGGCACTCCCATCGGGGACACCCGTCGCAAAGTCTGCCTGAACCTGAAGTGACGACACCCGTCCGCAGCCGATTTTTCTTTTCTTTTTTTTCATTTTCCCTTGGGTCCTAGAAAGTGGAAATGATGGTAACAACTCCTAACATCCCCCCGGTTTGGGACGGCAGGCCAGGGCATGGGTCTTAAGTACCACCCGGTAGTGTAGAGGTAGCATACCCGGTGTTGGCTCAGGAGACCAGGGTTCGATTCCCTGCCGATGGGCACCCTTTTCTCTGCCCGTTTTGTTTATTGGTCCCTGAAACAACAAGTCCAAACGAAAGCGAAACGAGCACGAAAAGAGCACGGTGACGCGTGCGTTGGTTGGGGGGACGAATTGGAAAAGAACGAAAAGGTACGAACTTGACAGGCTGACCACACAAAACAGCCTGACAGTGTGTAGTGCCGGTATGAGAGGCTGCAGTGCGCTTTCTTGACGTGTGTAGTGCCGGTATGAAAGGCTGCAGTGCGCTTTCTTGAAGTGTGTAGTGCCGGTATGAGAGGCTGCAGTGCGCTTTCTTGACGTGTGTAGTGCCGGTATGAGGGGCTGCAGTGCGCTTTCTTGATGTGTGTAGTGCCGGTATGAAAGGCTGCAGTGCGCTTTCTTGACGTGTGTAGTGCCGGTATGAAAGGCTGCAGTGCGCTTTCTTGACGTGTGTGGTGCCGGTATGAGAGGCTGCAGTGCGCTTTCTTGATGTGTGTAGTGCCGGTATGAGAGGCTGCAGTGCGCTTTCTCAACGTGTGTAGTGCCGGTATGAGAGGCTGCAGTGCGCTTTCTTGACGTGTGTAGTGCCGGTATGAGGGGCTGCAGTGCGCTTTCTTGACGTGTGTAGTGCCGGTATGAGAGGCTGCAGTGCGCTTTCTTGACGTGTGTAGTGCCGGTATGAGAGGCTGCAGTGCGCTTTCTTGACGTGTGTAGTGCCGGTATGAAAGGCTGCAGTGCGCTTTGTGTAATGGTAGCACACAGCTTCCTAACGATGCAGCCCGGGTTTACCTGCCAACCGTGGCTGAAGCTGGGGCAAGGGTGATCTGGCACTCCCATCGGGGACACCCGTTGCAACGTCTGCCTGAACCTGAAGTGACGACACCCGTCCGCAGCAGATTTTTCATTTCTTTTTTTTCATTTTCCCTTGGGTCCTAGAAAGTGGAAATGATGGTAACAACTCCTAACATCCCCCCGGTTTGGGACGGCAGGGCAGGGCATGGGTCTTAAGTACCACCCGGTAGTGTAGAGGTAGCATACCCGGTGTTGGCTCGGGAGACCAGGGTTCGATTCCCTGCCGATGGGCACCCTTTTCTCTGCCCGTTTTGTTTATTGGTCCCTGAAACAACAAGTCCAAACGAAAGCGAAACGAGCACGAAAAGAGCACGGTGACGCGTGCGTTGGTTGGGGGGACGAATTGGAAAAGAACGAAAAGGTACGAACTTGACAGGCTGACCACACAAAACAGCCTGACAGTGTGTAGTGCCGGTATGAGAGGCTGCAGTGCGCTTTCTTGATGTGTGTAGTGCCGGTATGAGAGGCTGCAGTGCGCTTTCTTGACGTGTGTAGTGCCGGTATGAGAGGCTGCAGTGCGCTTTCTTGACGTGTGTAGTGCCGGTATGAGGGGCTGCAGTGCGCTTTCTTGACGTGTGTAGTGCCGGTATGAGAGGCTGCAGTGCGCTTTCTTGATGTGTGTAGTGCCGGTATGAGAGGCTGCAGTGCGCTTTATTGACGTGTGTAGTGCCGGTATGAGAGGCTGCAGTGCGCTTTCTTGACGTGTGTAGTGCCGGTATGAGAGGCTGCAGTGCGCTTTCTTGACGTGTGTAGTGCCGGTATGAGAGGCTGCAGTGCGCTTTCTTGACGTGTGTAGTGCCGGTATGAAAGGCTGCAGTGCGCTTTGTGTAGTGGTAGCACACAGCTTCCTAACGATGCAGCCCGGGTTTACCTGCCAACCGTGGCTGAAGCTGGGGCAAGGGTGATCTGGCACTCCCATCGGGGACACCCGTCGCAAAGTCTGCCTGAACCTGAAGTGACGACACCCGTCCGCAGCCGATTTTTCTTTTCTTTTTTTTCATTTTCCCTTGGGTCCTAGAAAGTGGAAATGATGGTAACAACTCCTAACATCCCCCCGGTTTGGGACGGCAGGCCAGGGCATGGGTCTTAAGTACCACCCGGTAGTGTAGAGGTAGCATACCCGGTGTTGGCTCAGGAGACCAGGGTTCGATTCCCTGCCGATGGGCACCCTTTTCTCTGCCCGTTTTGTTTATTGGTCCCTGAAACAACAAGTCCAAACGAAAGCGAAACGAGCACGAAAAGAGCACGGTGACGCGTGCGTTGGTTGGGGGGACGAATTGGAAAAGAACGAAAAGGTACGAACTTGACAGGCTGACCACACAAAACAGCCTGACAGTGTGTAGTGCCGGTATGAGAGGCTGCAGTGCGCTTTCTTGACGTGTGTAGTGCCGGTATGAAAGGCTGCAGTGCGCTTTCTTGAAGTGTGTAGTGCCGGTATGAGAGGCTGCAGTGCGCTTTCTTGACGTGTGTAGTGCCGGTATGAGGGGCTGCAGTGCGCTTTCTTGATGTGTGTAGTGCCGGTATGAAAGGCTGCAGTGCGCTTTCTTGACGTGTGTAGTGCCGGTATGAAAGGCTGCAGTGCGCTTTCTTGACGTGTGTGGTGCCGGTATGAGAGGCTGCAGTGCGCTTTCTTGATGTGTGTAGTGCCGGTATGAGAGGCTGCAGTGCGCTTTCTCAACGTGTGTAGTGCCGGTATGAGAGGCTGCAGTGCGCTTTCTTGACGTGTGTAGTGCCGGTATGAGGGGCTGCAGTGCGCTTTCTTGACGTGTGTAGTGCCGGTATGAGAGGCTGCAGTGCGCTTTCTTGACGTGTGTAGTGCCGGTATGAGAGGCTGCAGTGCGCTTTCTTGACGTGTGTAGTGCCGGTATGAAAGGCTGCAGTGCGCTTTGTGTAATGGTAGCACACAGCTTCCTAACGATGCAGCCCGGGTTTACCTGCCAACCGTGGCTGAAGCTGGGGCAAGGGTGATCTGGCACTCCCATCGGGGACACCCGTTGCAACGTCTGCCTGAACCTGAAGTGACGACACCCGTCCGCAGCAGATTTTTCATTTCTTTTTTTTCATTTTCCCTTGGGTCCTAGAAAGTGGAAATGATGGTAACAACTCCTAACATCCCCCCGGTTTGGGACGGCAGGGCAGGGCATGGGTCTTAAGTACCACCCGGTAGTGTAGAGGTAGCATACCCGGTGTTGGCTCGGGAGACCAGGGTTCGATTCCCTGCCGATGGGCACCCTTTTCTCTGCCCGTTTTGTTTATTGGTCCCTGAAACAACAAGTCCAAACGAAAGCGAAACGAGCACGAAAAGAGCACGGTGACGCGTGCGTTGGTTGGGGGGACGAATTGGAAAAGAACGAAAAGGTACGAACTTGACAGGCTGACCACACAAAACAGCCTGACAGTGTGTAGTGCCGGTATGAGAGGCTGCAGTGCGCTTTCTTGATGTGTGTAGTGCCGGTATGAGAGGCTGCAGTGCGCTTTCTTGACGTGTGTAGTGCCGGTATGAGAGGCTGCAGTGCGCTTTCTTGACGTGTGTAGTGCCGGTATGAGGGGCTGCAGTGCGCTTTCTTGACGTGTGTAGTGCCGGTATGAAAGGCTGCAGTGCGCTTTGTGTAGTGGTAGCACACAGCTTCCTAACGATGCAGCCCGGGTTTACCTGCCAACCGTGGCTGAAGCTGGGGCAAGGGTGATCTGGCACTCCCATCGGGGACACCCGTCGCAAAGTCTGCCTGAACCTGAAGTGACGACACCCGTCCGCAGCAGATTTTTCATTTCTTTTTTTTCATTTTCCCTTGGGTCCTAGAAAGTGGAAATGATGGTAACAACTCCTAACATCCCCCCGGTTTGGGACGGCAGGGCAGGGCATGGGTCTTAAGTCCCACCCGGTAGTGTAGAGGTAGCATACCCGGTGTTGGCTCGGGAGACCAGGGTTCGGTTCCCTGCCGATGGGCACCCTTTTCTCTGCCCGTTTTGTTTATTGGTCCCTGAAACAACAAGTCCAAACGAAAGCGAAACGAGCACGAAAAGAGCACGGTGACGCGTGCGTTGGTTGGGGGGACGAATTGGAAAAGAACGAAAAGGTACGAACTTGACAGGCTGACCACACAAAACAGCCTGACAGTGTGTAGTGCCGGTATGAGAGGCTGCAGTGCGCTTTCTTGACGTGTGTAGTGCCGGTATGAAAGGCTGCAGTGCGCTTTCTTGACGTGTGTAGTGCCGGTATGAGAGGCTGCAGTGCGCTTTCTTGACGTGTGTAGTGCCGGTATGAGAGGCTGCAGTGCGCTTTCTTGATGTGTGTAGTGCCGGTATGAGAGGCTGCAGTGCGCTTTCTTGACGTGTGTAGTGCCGGTATGAGAGGCTGCAGTGCGCTTTCTTGAAGTGTGTAGTGCCGGTATGAGGGGCTGCAGTGCGCTTTCTTGACGTGTGTAGTGCCGGTATGAAAGGCTGCAGTGCGCTTTGTGTAGTGGTAGAACACAGCTTCCTAACGATGCAGCCCGGGTTTACCTGCCAACCGTGGCTGAAGCTGGGGCAAGGGTGATCTGGCACTCCTATCGGGGACACCCGTCGCAAAGTCTGCCTGAACCTGAAGTGACGACACCCGTCCGCAGCAGATTTTTCTTTTCTTTTTTTTCATTTTCCCTTGGGTCCTAGAAAGTGGAAATGATGGTAACAACTCCTAACATCCCCCCGGTTTGGGACGGCAGGGCAGGGCATGGGTCTTAAGTCCCACCCGGTAGTGTAGAGGTAGCATACCCGGTGTTGGCTCGGGAGACCAGGGTTCGATTCCCTGCCGATGGGCACCCTTTTCTCTGCCCGTTTTGTTTATTGGTCCCTGAAACAACAAGTCCAAACGAAAGCGAAACGAGCACGAAAAGAGCACGGTGACGCGTGCGTTGGTTGGGGGGACGAATTGGAAAAGAACGAAAAGGTACGAACTTGACAGGCTGACCACACAAAACAGCCTGACAGTGTGTAGTGCCGGTATGAGAGGCTGCAGTGCGCTTTCTTGACGTGTGTAGTGCCGGTATGAAAGGCTGCAGTGCGCTTTCTTGAAGTGTGTAGTGCCGGTATGAGAGGCTGCAGTGCGCTTTCTTGACGTGTGTAGTGCCGGTATGAGGGGCTGCAGTGCGCTTTCTTGATGTGTGTAGTGCCGGTATGAGAGGCTGCAGTGCGCTTTCTTGAAGTGTGTAGTGCCGGTATGAAAGGCTGCAGTGCGCTTTCTTGACGTGTGTGGTGCCGGTATGAGAGGCTGCAGTGCGCTTTCTTGACGTGTGTAGTGCCGGTATGAGAGGCTGCAGTGCGCTTTCTTGATGTGTGTAGTGCCGGTATGAGAGGCTGCAGTGCGCTTTCTTGATGTGTGTAGTGCCGGTATGAGAGGCTGCAGTGCGCTTTCTTGACGTGTGTAGTGCCGGTATGAGAGGCTGCAGTGCGCTTTCTTGACGTGTGTAGTGCCGGTATGAGAGGCTGCAGTGCGCTTTCTTGACGTGTGTAGTGCCGGTATGAGAGGCTGCAGTGCGCTTTCTTGACGTGTGTAGTGCCGGTATGAGAGGCTGCAGTGCGCTTTCTTGACGTGTGTAGTGCCGGTATGAGAGGCTGCAGTGCGCTTTCTTGACGTGTGTAGTGCCGGTATGAGAGGCTGCAGTGCGCTTTCTTGATGTGTGTAGTGCCGGTATGAGAGGCTGCAGTGCGCTTTATTGACGTGTGTAGTGCCGGTATGAGAGGCTGCAGTGCGCTTTCTTGACGTGTGTAGTGCCGGTATGAGAGGCTGCAGTGCGCTTTCTTGACGTGTGTAGTGCCGGTATGAGAGGCTGCAGTGCGCTTTCTTGACGTGTGTAGTGCCGGTATGAGAGGCTGCAGTGCGCTTTGTGTAGTGGTAGCACACAGCTTCCTAACGATGCAGCCCGGGTTTACCTGCCAACCGTGGCTGAAGCTGGGGCAAGGGTGATCTGGCACTCCCATCGGGGACACCCGTCGCAAAGTCTGCCTGAACCTGAAGTGACGACACCCGTCCGCAGCAGATTTTTCTTTTCTTTTTTTTCATTTTCCCTTGGGTCCTAGAAAGTGGAAATGATGGTAACAACTCCTAACATCCCCCCGGTTTGGGACGGCAGGCCAGGGCATGGGTCTTAAGTACCACCCGGTAGTGTAGAGGTAGCATACCCGGTGTTGGCTCGGGAGACCAGGGTTCGATTCCCTGCCGATGGGCACCCTTTTCTCTGCCCGTTTTGTTTATTGGTCCCTGAAACAACAAGTCCAAACGAAAGCGAAACGAGCACGAAAAGAGCACGGTGACGCGTGCGTTGGTTGGGGGGACGAATTGGAAAAGAACGAAAAGGTACGAACTTGACAGGCTGACCACACAAAACAGCCTGACAGTGTGTAGTGCCGGTATGAGAGGCTGCAGTGCGCTTTCTTGACGTGTGTAGTGCCGGTATGAAAGGCTGCAGTGCGCTTTCTTGAAGTGTGTAGTGCCGGTATGAGAGGCTGCAGTGCGCTTTCTTGACGTGTGTAGTGCCGGTATGAGGGGCTGCAGTGCGCTTTCTTGATGTGTGTAGTGCCGGTATGAAAGGCTGCAGTGCGCTTTCTTGACGTGTGTAGTGCCGGTATGAAAGGCTGCAGTGCGCTTTCTTGACGTGTGTGGTGCCGGTATGAGAGGCTGCAGTGCGCTTTCTTGATGTGTGTAGTGCCGGTATGAGAGGCTGCAGTGCGCTTTCTCAACGTGTGTAGTGCCGGTATGAGAGGCTGCAGTGCGCTTTCTTGACGTGTGTAGTGCCGGTATGAGGGGCTGCAGTGCGCTTTCTTGACGTGTGTAGTGCCGGTATGAGAGGCTGCAGTGCGCTTTCTTGACGTGTGTAGTGCCGGTATGAGAGGCTGCAGTGCGCTTTCTTGACGTGTGTAGTGCCGGTATGAAAGGCTGCAGTGCGCTTTGTGTAATGGTAGCACACAGCTTCCTAACGATGCAGCTCGGGTTTACCTGCCAACCGTGGCTGAAGCTGGGGCAAGGGTGATCTGGCACTCCCATCGGGGACACCCGTTGCAACGTCTGCCTGAACCTGAAGTGACGACACCCGTCCGCAGCAGATTTTTCATTTCTTTTTTTTCATTTTCCCTTGGGTCCTAGAAAGTGGAAATGATGGTAACAACTCCTAACATCCCCCCGGTTTGGGACGGCAGGGCAGGGCATGGGTCTTAAGTACCACCCGGTAGTGTAGAGGTAGCATACCCGGTGTTGGCTCGGGAGACCAGGGTTCGATTCCCTGCCGATGGGCACCCTTTTCTCTGCCCGTTTTGTTTATTGGTCCCTGAAACAACAAGTCCAAACGAAAGCGAAACGAGCACGAAAAGAGCACGGTGACGCGTGCGTTGGTTGGGGGGACGAATTGGAAAAGAACGAAAAGGTACGAACTTGACAGGCTGACCACACAAAACAGCCTGACAGTGTGTAGTGCCGGTATGAGAGGCTGCAGTGCGCTTTCTTGATGTGTGTAGTGCCGGTATGAGAGGCTGCAGTGCGCTTTCTTGACGTGTGTAGTGCCGGTATGAGAGGCTGCAGTGCGCTTTCTTGACGTGTGTAGTGCCGGTATGAGGGGCTGCAGTGCGCTTTCTTGACGTGTGTAGTGCCGGTATGAAAGGCTGCAGTGCGCTTTGTGTAGTGGTAGCACACAGCTTCCTAACGATGCAGCCCGGGTTTACCTGCCAACCGTGGCTGAAGCTGGGGCAAGGGTGATCTGGCACTCCCATCGGGGACACCCGTCGCAAAGTCTGCCTGAACCTGAAGTGACGACACCCGTCCGCAGCAGATTTTTCATTTCTTTTTTTTCATTTTCCCTTGGGTCCTAGAAAGTGGAAATGATGGTAACAACTCCTAACATCCCCCCGGTTTGGGACGGCAGGGCAGGGCATGGGTCTTAAGTCCCACCCGGTAGTGTAGAGGTAGCATACCCGGTGTTGGCTCGGGAGACCAGGGTTCGGTTCCCTGCCGATGGGCACCCTTTTCTCTGCCCGTTTTGTTTATTGGTCCCTGAAACAACAAGTCCAAACGAAAGCGAAACGAGCACGAAAAGAGCACGGTGACGCGTGCGTTGGTTGGGGGGACGAATTGGAAAAGAACGAAAAGGTACGAACTTGACAGGCTGACCACACAAAACAGCCTGACAGTGTGTAGTGCCGGTATGAGAGGCTGCAGTGCGCTTTCTTGACGTGTGTAGTGCCGGTATGAAAGGCTGCAGTGCGCTTTCTTGACGTGTGTAGTGCCGGTATGAGAGGCTGCAGTGCGCTTTCTTGACGTGTGTAGTGCCGGTATGAGAGGCTGCAGTGCGCTTTCTTGATGTGTGTAGTGCCGGTATGAGAGGCTGCAGTGCGCTTTCTTGACGTGTGTAGTGCCGGTATGAGAGGCTGCAGTGCGCTTTCTTGAAGTGTGTAGTGCCGGTATGAGGGGCTGCAGTGCGCTTTCTTGACGTGTGTAGTGCCGGTATGAAAGGCTGCAGTGCGCTTTGTGTAGTGGTAGAACACAGCTTCCTAACGATGCAGCCCGGGTTTACCTGCCAACCGTGGCTGAAGCTGGGGCAAGGGTGATCTGGCACTCCTATCGGGGACACCCGTCGCAAAGTCTGCCTGAACCTGAAGTGACGACACCCGTCCGCAGCAGATTTTTCTTTTCTTTTTTTTCATTTTCCCTTGGGTCCTAGAAAGTGGAAATGATGGTAACAACTCCTAACATCCCCCCGGTTTGGGACGGCAGGGCAGGGCATGGGTCTTAAGTCCCACCCGGTAGTGTAGAGGTAGCATACCCGGTGTTGGCTCGGGAGACCAGGGTTCGATTCCCTGCCGATGGGCACCCTTTTCTCTGCCCGTTTTGTTTATTGGTCCCTGAAACAACAAGTCCAAACGAAAGCGAAACGAGCACGAAAAGAGCACGGTGACGCGTGCGTTGGTTGGGGGGACGAATTGGAAAAGAACGAAAAGGTACGAACTTGACAGGCTGACCACACAAAACAGCCTGACAGTGTGTAGTGCCGGTATGAGAGGCTGCAGTGCGCTTTCTTGACGTGTGTAGTGCCGGTATGAAAGGCTGCAGTGCGCTTTCTTGAAGTGTGTAGTGCCGGTATGAGAGGCTGCAGTGCGCTTTCTTGACGTGTGTAGTGCCGGTATGAGGGGCTGCAGTGCGCTTTCTTGATGTGTGTAGTGCCGGTATGAGAGGCTGCAGTGCGCTTTCTTGAAGTGTGTAGTGCCGGTATGAAAGGCTGCAGTGCGCTTTCTTGACGTGTGTGGTGCCGGTATGAGAGGCTGCAGTGCGCTTTCTTGACGTGTGTAGTGCCGGTATGAGAGGCTGCAGTGCGCTTTCTTGATGTGTGTAGTGCCGGTATGAGAGGCTGCAGTGCGCTTTCTTGATGTGTGTAGTGCCGGTATGAGAGGCTGCAGTGCGCTTTCTTGACGTGTGTAGTGCCGGTATGAGAGGCTGCAGTGCGCTTTCTTGACGTGTGTAGTGCCGGTATGAGAGGCTGCAGTGCGCTTTCTTGACGTGTGTAGTGCCGGTATGAGAGGCTGCAGTGCGCTTTCTTGACGTGTGTAGTGCCGGTATGAGAGGCTGCAGTGCGCTTTCTTGACGTGTGTAGTGCCGGTATGAGAGGCTGCAGTGCGCTTTCTTGACGTGTGTAGTGCCGGTATGAGAGGCTGCAGTGCGCTTTCTTGATGTGTGTAGTGCCGGTATGAGAGGCTGCAGTGCGCTTTATTGACGTGTGTAGTGCCGGTATGAGAGGCTGCAGTGCGCTTTCTTGACGTGTGTAGTGCCGGTATGAGAGGCTGCAGTGCGCTTTCTTGACGTGTGTAGTGCCGGTATGAGAGGCTGCAGTGCGCTTTCTTGAAGTGTGTAGTGCCGGTATGAGAGGCTGCAGTGCGCTTTCTTGATGTGTGTAGTGCCGGTATGAGGAGCTGCAGTGCGCTTTCTTGACGTGTGTAGTGCCGGTATGAGAGGCTGCAGTGCGCTTTATTGACGTGTGTAGTGCCGGTATGAGAGGCTGCAGTGCGCTTTCTTGATGTGTGTAGTGCCGGTATGAGGGGCTGCAGTGCGCTTTCTTGACGTGTGTAGTGCCGGTATGAGAGGCTGCAGTGCGCTTTGTGTAGTGGTAGCACACAGCTTCCTAACGATGCAGCCCGGGTTTACCTGCCAACCGTGGCTGAAGCTGGGGCAAGGGTGATCTGGCACTCCCATCGGGGACACCCGTCGCAAAGTCTGCCTGAACCTGAAGTGACGACACCCGTCCGCAGCAGATTTTTCTTTTCTTTTTTTTCATTTTCCCTTGGGTCCTAGAAAGTGGAAATGATGGTAACAACTCCTAACATCCCCCCGGTTTGGGACGGCAGGGCAGGGCATGGGTCTTAAGTACCACCCGGTAGTGTAGAGGTAGCATACCCGGTGTTGGCTCAGGAGACCAGGGTTCGATTCCCTGCCGATGGGCACCCTTTTCTCTGCCCGTTTTGTTTATTGGTCCCTGAAACAACAAGTCCAAACGAAAGCGAAACGAGCACGAAAAGAGCACGGTGACGCGTGCGTTGGTTGGGGGGACGAATTGGAAAAGAACGAAAAGGTACGAACTTGACAGGCTGACCACACAAAACAGCCTGACAGTGTGTAGTGCCGGTATGAGAGGCTGCAGTGCGCTTTCTTGACGTGTGTAGTGCCGGTATGAAAGGCTGCAGTGCGCTTTCTTGAAGTGTGTAGTGCCGGTATGAGAGGCTGCAGTGCGCTTTCTTGACGTGTGTAGTGCCGGTATGAGGGGCTGCAGTGCGCTTTCTTGATGTGTGTAGTGCCGGTATGAGAGGCTGCAGTGCGCTTTCTTGATGTGTGTAGTGCCGGTATGAGAGGCTGCAGTGCGCTTTCTTGACGTGTGTAGTGCCGGTATGAAAGGCTGCAGTGCGCTTTCTTGACGTGTGTAGTGCCGGTATGAGAGGCTGCAGTGCGCTTTCTTGATGTGTGTAGTGCCGGTATGAGAGGCTGCAGTGCGCTTTCTTGATGTGTGTAGTGCCGGTATGAGAGGCTGCAGTGCGCTTTCTTGAAGTGTGTAGTGCCGGTATGAGGGGCTGCAGTGCGCTTTCTTGACGTGTGTAGTGCCGGTATGAGAGGCTGCAGTGCGCTTTCTTGACGTGTGTAGTGGCGGTATGAGAGGCTGCAGTGCGCTTTCTTGACGTGTGTAGTGCCGGTATGAGGGGTTGCAGTGCGCTTTCTTGACGTGTGTAGTGCCGGTATGAGAGGCTGCAGTGCGCTTTCTTGACGTGTGTAGTGCCGGTATGAAAGGCTGCAGTGCGCTTTCTTGATGTGTGTAGTGCCGGTATGAGAGGCTGCAGTGCGCTTTATTGACGTGTGTAGTGCCGGTATGAGAGGCTGCAGTGCGCTTTCTTGACGTGTGTAGTGCCGGTATGAGAGGCTGCAGTGCGCTTTCTTGACGTGTGTAGTGCCGGTATGAGAGGCTGCAGTGCGCTTTCTTGAAGTGTGTAGTGCCGGTATGAGAGGCTGCAGTGCGCTTTCTTGATGTGCGTAGTGCCGGTATGAGAGGCTGCAGTGCGCTTTCTTGAAGTGTGTAGTGCCGGTATGAGAGGCTGCAGTGCGCTTTCTTGATGTGTGTAGTGCCGGTATGAAAGGCTGCAGTGCGCTTTCTTGATGTGTGTAGTGCCGGTATGAGAGGCTGCAGTGCGCTTTCTTGAAGTGTGTAGTGCCGGTATGAAAGGCTGCAGTGCGCTTTCTTGAAGTGTGTAGTGCCGGTATGAAAGGCTGCAGTGCGCTTTCTTGACGTGTGTAGTGCCGGTATGAGAGGCTGCAGTGCGCTTTCTTGACGTGTGTAGTGCCGGTATGAGAGGCTGCAGTGCGCTTTCTTGATGTGTGTAGTGCCGGTATGAGAGGCTGCAGTGCGCTTTCTTGACGTGTGTAGTGCCGGTATGAGAGGCTGCAGTGCGCTTTCTTGATGTGTGTAGTGCCGGTATGAGGAGCTGCAGTGCGCTTTCTTGACGTGTGTAGTGCCGGTATGAGAGGCTGCAGTGCGCTTTATTGACGTGTGTAGTGCCGGTATGAGAGGCTGCAGTGCGCTTTCTTGATGTGTGTAGTGCCGGTATGAGGGGCTGCAGTGCGCTTTCTTGACGTGTGTAGTGCCGGTATGAAAGGCTGCAGTGCGCTTTGTGTAGTGGTAGCACACAGCTTCCTAACGATGCAGCCCGGGTTTACCTGCCAACCGTGGCTGAAGCTGGGGCAAGGGTGATCTGGCACTCCCATCGGGGACAACCGTCGCAAAGTCTGCCTGAACCTGAAGTGACGACACCCGTCTGCAGCAGATTTTTCTTTTCTTTTTTTTCATTTTCCCTTGGGTCCTAGAAAGTGGAAATGATGGTAACAACTCCTAACATCCCCCCGGTTTGGGACGGCAGGGCAGGGCATGGGTCTTAAGTACCACCCGGTAGTGCAGAGGTAGCATACCCGGTGTTGGCTCGGGAGACCAGGGTTCGATGCCCTGCCGATGGGCACCCTTTTCTCTGCCCGTTTTGTTTATTGGTCCCTGAAACAACAAGTCCAAACGAAAGCGAAACGAGCACGAAAAGAGCACGGTGACGCGTGCGTTGGTTGGGGGGACGAATTGGAAAAGAACTAAAAGGTACGAACTTGACAGGCTGACCACACAAAACAGCCTGACAGTGTGTAGTGCCGGTATGAGAGGCTGCAGTGCGCTTTCTTGACGTGTGTAGTGCCGGTATGAAAGGCTGCAGTGCGCTTTCTTGAAGTGTGTAGTGCCGGTATGAGAGGCTGCAGTGCGCTTTCTTGACGTGTGTAGTGCCGGTATGAGGGGCTGCAGTGCGCTTTCTTGATGTGTGTAGTGCCGGTATGAGAGGCTGCAGTGCGCTTTCTTGACGTGTGTAGTGCCGGTATGAGAGGCTGCAGTGCGCTTTCTTGACGTGTGTAGTGCCGGTATGAAAGGCTGCAGTGCGCTTTCTTGAAGTGTGTAGTGCCGGTATGAGAGGCTGCAGTGCGCTTTCTTGATGTGTGTAGTGCCGGTATGAGAGGCTGCAGTGCGCTTTCTCGACGTGTGTAGTGCCGGTATGAGAGGCTGCAGTGCGCTTTCTTGATGTGTGTAGTGCCGGTATGAGGGGCTGCAGTGCGCTTTCTTGACGTGTGTAGTGCCGGTATGAGAGGCTGCAGTGCGCTTTCTTGACGTGTGTAGTGGCGGTATGAGAGGCTGCAGTGCGCTTTCTTGACGTGTGTAGTGCCGGTATGAGGGGTTGCAGTGCGCTTTCTTGAAGTGTGTAGTGCCGGTATGAGAGGCTGCAGTGCGCTTTATTGACGTGTGTAGTGCCGGTATGAGAGGCTGCAGTGCGCTTTCTTGACGTGTGTAGTGCCGGTATGAAAGGCTGCAGTGCGCTTTCTTGATGTGTGTAGTGCCGGTATGAGAGGCTGCAGTGCGCTTTATTGACGTGTGTAGTGCCGGTATGAGAGGCTGCAGTGCGCTTTCTTGACGTGTGTAGTGCCGGTATGAGAGGCTGCAGTGCGCTTTCTTGACGTGTGTAGTGCCGGTATGAGAGGCTGCAGTGCGCTTTCTTGATGTGCGTAGTGCCGGTATGAGAGGCTGCAGTGCGCTTTCTTGACGTGTGTAGTGCCGGTATGAGAGGCTGCAGTGCGCTTTCTTGATGTGTGTAGTGCCGGTATGAAAGGCTGCAGTGCGCTTTCTTGATGTGTGTAGTGCCGGTATGAGAGGCTGCAGTGCGCTTTCTTGACGTGTGTAGTGCCGGTATGAGAGGCTGCAGTGCGCTTTCTTGATGTGTGTAGTGCCGGTATGAGAGGCTGCAGTGCGCTTTCTTGACGTGTGTAGTGCCGGTATGAGAGGCTGCAGTGCGCTTTCTTGATGTGTGTAGTGCCGGTATGAGGGGCTGCAGTGCGCTTTCTTGAAGTGTGTAGTGCCGGTATGAGAGGCTGCAGTGCGCTTTCTTGAAGTGTGTAGTGCCGGTATGAGAGGCTGCAGTGCGCTTTCTTGACGTGTGTAGTGCCGGTATGAGGGGCTGCAGTGCGCTTTCTTGACGTGTGTAGTGCCGGTATGAAAGGCTGCAGTGCGCTTTGTGTAGTGGTAGCACACAGCTTCCTAACGATGCAGCCCGGGTTTACCTGCCAACCGTGGCTGAAGCTGGGGCAAGGGTGATCTGGCACTCCCATCGGGGACACCCGTCGCAAAGTCTGCCTGAACCTGAAGTGACGACACCCGTCCGCAGCAGATTTTTCTTTTCTTTTTTTTCATTTTCCCTTGGGTCCTAGAAAGTGGAAATGATGGTAACAACTCCTAACATCCCCCCGGTTTGGGACGGCAGGGCAGGGCATGGGTCTTAAGTACCACCCGGTAGTGCAGAGGTAGCATACCCGGTGTTGGCTCGGGAGACCAGGGTTCGATGCCCTGCCGATGGGCACCCTTTTCTCTGCCCGTTTTGTTTATTGGTCCCTGAAACAACAAGTCCAAACGAAAGCGAAACGAGCACGAAAAGAGCACGGTGACGCGTGCGTTGGTTGGGGGGACGAATTGGAAAAGAACTAAAAGGTACGAACTTGACAGGCTGACCACACAAAACAGCCTGACAGTGTGTAGTGCCGGTATGAGAGGCCGCAGTGCGCTTTCTTGACGTGTGTAGTGCCGGTATGAAAGGCTGCAGTGCGCTTTCTTGAAGTGTGTAGTGCCGGTATGAGAGGCTGCAGTGCGCTTTCTTGAAGTGTGTAGTGCCGGTATGAGGGGCTGCAGTGCGCTTTCTTGATGTGTGTAGTGCCGGTATGAGAGGCTGCAGTGCGCTTTCTTGACGTGTGTAGTGCCGGTATGAGAGGCTGCAGTGCGCTTTATTGACGTGTGTAGTGCCGGTATGAAAGGCTGCAGTGCGCTTTCTTGAAGTGTGTAGTGCCGGTATGAGAGGCTGCAGTGCGCTTTCTTGATGTGTGTAGTGCCGGTATGAGAGGCTGCAGTGCGCTTTCTTGATGTGTGTAGTGCCGGTATGAGAGGCTGCAGTGCGCTTTCTTGACGTGTGTAGTGCCGGTATGAGAGGCTGCAGTGCGCTTTCTTGACGTGTGTAGTGCCGGTATGAGAGGCTGCAGTGCGCTTTCTTGACGTGTGTAGTGGCGGTATGAGAGGCTGCAGTGCGCTTTCTTGACGTGTGTAGTGCCGGTATGAGGGGCTGCAGTGCGCTTTCTTGACGTGTGTAGTGCCGGTATGAGAGGCTGCAGTGCGCTTTCTTGACGTGTGTAGTGCCGGTATGAGAGGCTGCAGTGCGCTTTCTTGACGTGTGTAGTGCCGGTATGAGAGGCTGCAGTGCGCTTTCTTGACGTGTGTAGTGCCGGTATGAGAGGCTGCAGTGCGCTTTCTTGATGTGTGTAGTGCCGGTATGAGAGGCTGCAGTGCGCTTTCTTGACGTGTGTAGTGCCGGTATGAGGGGCTGCAGTGCGCTTTATTGACGTGTGTAGTGCCGGTATGAAAGGCTGCAGTGCGCTTTGTGTAGTGGTAGCACACAGCTTCCTAACGATGCAGCCCGGGTTTACCTGCCAACCGTGGCTGAAGCTGGGGCAAGGGTGATCTGGCACTCCCATCGGGGACACCCGTCGCAAAGTCTGCCTGAACCTGAAGTGACGACACCCGTCTGCAGCAGATTTTTCTTTTCTTTTTTTTCATTTTCCCTTGGGTCCTAGAAAGTGGAAATGATGGTAACAACTCCTAACATCCCCCCGGTTTGGGACGGCAGGGCAGGGCATGGGTCTTAAGTACCACCCGGTAGTGCAGAGGTAGCATACCCGGTGTTGGCTCGGGAGACCAGGGTTCGATTCCCTGCCGATGGGCACCCTTTTCTCTGCCCGTTTTGTTTATTGGTCCCTGAAACAACAAGTCCAAACGAAAGCGAAACGAGCACGAAAAGAGCACGGTGACGCGTGCGTTGGTTGGGGGGACGAATTGGAAAAGAACGAAAAGGTACGAACTTGACAGGCTGACCACACAAAACAGCCTGACAGTGTGTAGTGCCGGTATGAGAGGCTGCAGTGCGCTTTCTTGATGTGTGTAGTGCCGGTATGAGAGGCTGCAGTGCGCTTTCTTGACGTGTGTAGTGCCGGTATGAGGGGCTGCAGTGCGCTTTCTTGATGTGTGTAGTGCCGGTATGAGAGGCTGCAGTGCGCTTTCTTGACGTGTGTAGTGCCGGTATGAGAGGCTGCAGTGCGCTTTCTTGACGTGTGTAGTGCCGGTATGAAAGGCTGCAGTGCGCTTTCTTGACGTGTGTAGTGCCGGTATGAGAGGCTGCAGTGCGCTTTCTTGATGTGTGTAGTGCCGGTATGAGAGGCTGCAGTGCGCTTTCTTGATGTGTGTAGTGCCGGTATGAGAGGCTGCAGTGCGCTTTCTTGATGTGTGTAGTGCCGGTATGAGAGGCTGCAGTGCGCTTTCTTGACGTGTGTAGTGCCGGTATGAGAGGCTGCAGTGCGCTTTCTTGACGTGTGTAGTGGCGGTATGAGAGGCTGCAGTGCGCTTTCTTGACGTGTGTAGTGCCGGTATGAGAGGCTGCAGTGCGCTTTCTTGATGTGTGTAGTGCCGGTATGAGAGGCTGCAGTGCGCTTTCTTGATGTGTGTAGTGCCGGTATGAGAGGCTGCAGTGCGCTTTCTTGACGTGTGTAGTGCCGGTATGAGAGGCTGCAGTGCGCTTTCTTGACGTGTGTAGTGCCGGTATGAGAGGCTGCAGTGCGCTTTATTGATGTGTGTAGTGCCGGTATGAGAGGCTGCAGTGCGCTTTCTTGAAGTGTGTAGTGCCGGTATGAGAGGCTGCAGTGCGCTTTCTTGACGTGTGTAGTGCCGGTATGAGGGGCTGCAGTGCGCTTTCTTGACGTGTGTAGTGCCGGTATGAGAGGCTGCAGTGCGCTTTATTGACGTGTGTAGTGGCGGTATGAGAGGCTGCAGTGCGCTTTCTTGAAGTGTGTAGTGCCGGTATGAGAGGCTGCAGTGCGCTTTCTTGATGTGTGTAGTGCCGGTATGAGGGGCTGCAGTGCGCTTTCTTGACGTGTGTAGTGCCGGTATGAGAGGCTGCAGTGCGCTTTCTTGAAGTGTGTAGTGCCGGTATGAGAGGCTGCAGTGCGCTTTCTTGACGTGTGTAGTGCCGGTATGAGAGGCTGCAGTGCGCTTTCTTGACGTGTGTAGTGCCGGTATGAGAGGCTGCAGTGCGCTTTATTGACGTGTGTAGTGCCGGTATGAGAGGCTGCAGTGCGCTTTCTTGAAGTGTGTAGTGCCGGTATGAGAGGCTGCAGTGCGCTTTCTTGAAGTGTGTAGTGCCGGTATGAGAGGCTGCAGTGCGCTTTCTTGATGTGTGTAGTGCCGGTATGAGAGGCTGCAGTGCGCTTTCTTGACGTGTGTAGTGCCGGTATGAGAGGCTGCAGTGCGCTTTATTGACGTGTGTAGTGCCGGTATGAGAGGCTGCAGTGCGCTTTCTTGACGTGTGTAGTGCCGGTATGAGAGGCTGCAGTGCGCTTTCTTGACGTGTGTAGTGCCGGTATGAAAGGCTGCAGTGCGCTTTGTGTAGTGGTAGCACACAGCTTCCTAACGATGCAGCCCGGGTTTACCTGCCAACCGTGGCTGAAGCTGGGGCAAGGGTGATCTGGCACTCCCATCGGGGACACCCGTCGCAAAGTCTGCCTGAACCTGAAGTGACGACACCCGTCTGCAGCAGATTTTTCTTTTCTTTTTTTTCATTTTCCCTTGGGTCCTAGAAAGTGGAAATGATGGTAACAACTCCTAACATCCCCCCGGTTTGGGACGGCAGGGCAGGGCATGGGTCTTAAGTACCACCCGGTAGTGCAGAGGTAGCATACCCGGTGTTGGCTCGGGAGACCAGGGTTCGATTCCCTGCCGATGGGCACCCTTTTCTCTGCCCGTTTTGTTTGTTGGTCCCTGAAACAACAAGTCCAAACGAAAGCGAAACGAGCACGAAAAGAGCACGGTGACGCGTGCGTTGGTTGGGGGGACGAATTGGAAAAGAACGAAAAGGTACGAACTTGACAGGCTGACCACAAAAAACAGCCTGACAGTGTGTAGTGCCGGTATGAGAGGCTGCAGTGCGCTTTCTTGACGTGTGTAGTGCCGGTATGAAAGGCTGCAGTGCGCTTTCTTGAAGTGTGTAGTGCCGGTATGAGAGGCTGCAGTGCGCTTTCTTGACGTGTGTGGTGCCGGTATGAGGGGCTGCAGTGCGCTTTCTTGATGTGTGTAGTGCCGGTATGAGAGGCTGCAGTGCGCTTTCTTGACGTGTGTAGTGCCGGTATGAGAGGCTGCAGTGCGCTTTCTTGACGTGTGTAGTGCCGGTATGAAAGGCTGCAGTGCGCTTTCTTGATGTGTGTAGTGCCGGTATGAGAGGCTGCAGTGCGCTTTCTTGACGTGTGTAGTGCCGGTATGAGAGGCTGCAGTGCGCTTTCTTGACGTGTGTAGTGCCGGTATGAGAGGCTGCAGTGCGCTTTCTTGACGTGTGTAGTGGCGGTATGAGAGGCTGCAGTGCGCTTTCTTGACGTGTGTAGTGCCGGTATGAGGGGCTGCAGTGCGCTTTCTTGACGTGTGTAGTGCCGGTATGAGAGGCTGCAGTGCGCTTTCTTGAAGTGTGTAGTGCCGGTATGAGAGGCTGCAGTGCGCTTTCTTGATGTGTGTAGTGCCGGTATGAGAGGCTGCAGTGCGCTTTCTTGACGTGTGTAGTGCCGGTATGAGAGGCTGCAGTGCGCTTTCTTGAAGTGTGTAGTGCCGGTATGAGAGGCTGCAGTGCGCTTTCTTGACGTGTGTAGTGGCGGTATGAGAGGCTGCAGTGCGCTTTCTTGACGTGTGTAGTGCCGGTATGAGGGGCTGCAGTGCGCTTTCTTGACGTGTGTAGTGCCGGTATGAGAGGCTGCAGTGCGCTTTCTTGAAGTGTGTAGTGCCGGTATGAGAGGCTGCAGTGCGCTTTCTTGATGTGTGTAGTGCCGGTATGAGAGGCTGCAGTGCGCTTTATTGACGTGTGTAGTGCCGGTATGAGAGGCTGCAGTGCGCTTTCTTGACGTGTGTAGTGCCGGTATGAGAGGCTGCAGTGCGCTTTCTTGACGTGTGTAGTGCCGGTATGAGAGGCTGCAGTGCGCTTTCTTGAAGTGTGTAGTGCCGGTATGAGAGGCTGCAGTGCGCTTTCTTGATGTGTGTAGTGCCGGTATGAGAGGCTGCAGTGCGCTTTCTTGACGTGTGTAGTGCCGGTATGAGAGGCTGCAGTGCGCTTTATTGACGTGTGTAGTGCCGGTATGAGAGGCTGCAGTGCGCTTTCTTGACGTGTGCAGTGCCGGTATGAGAGGCTGCAGTGCGCTTTCTTGATGTGTGTAGTGCCGGTATGAGAGGCTGCAGTGCGCTTTCTTGATGTGTGTAGTGCCGGTATGAGAGGCTGCAGTGCGCTTTCTTGACGTGTGTAGTGCCGATATGAGAGGCTGCAGTGCGCTTTCTTGACGTGTGTAGTGCCGGTATGAGAGGCTGCAGTGCGCTTTCTTGACGTGTGTAGTGGCGGTATGAGAGGCTGCAGTGCGCTTTCTTGACGTGTGTAGTGCCGGTATGAGGGGCTGCAGTGCGCTTTCTTGATGTGTGTAGTGCCGGTATGAGAGGCTGCAGTGCGCTTTCTTGACGTGTGTAGTGCCGGTATGAGAGGCTGCAGTGCGCTTTATTGACGTGTGTAGTGCCGGTATGAGAGGCTGCAGTGCGCTTTCTTGACGTGTGTAGTGCCGGTATGAGAGGCTGCAGTGCGCTTTCTTGAAGTGTGTAGTGCCGGTATGAGAGGCTGCAGTGCGCTTTATTGACGTGTGTAGTGCCGGTATGAGAGGCTGCAGTGCGCTTTCTTGACGTGTGTAGTGCCGGTATGAGGGGCTGCAGTGCGCTTTCTTGACGTGTGTAGTGCCGGTATGAGAGGCTGCAGTGCGCTTTCTTGAAGTGTGTAGTGCCGGTATGAGAGGCTGCAGTGCGCTTTCTTGATGTGTGTAGTGCCGGTATGAGAGGCTGCAGTGCGCTTTCTTGACGTGTGTAGTGCCGGTATGAGAGGCTGCAGTGCGCTTTATTGACGTGTGTAGTGCCGGTATGAGAGGCTGCAGTGCGCTTTCTTGACGTGTGTAGTGCCGGTATGAGAGGCTGCAGTGCGCTTTCTTGACGTGTGTAGTGCCGGTATGAGAGGCTGCAGTGCGCTTTCTTGAAGTGTGTAGTGCCGGTATGAGAGGCTGCAGTGCGCTTTCTTGATGTGTGTAGTGCCGGTATGAGAGGCTGCAGTGCGCTTTCTTGATGTGTGTAGTGCCGGTATGAGAGGCTGCAGTGCGCTTTCTTGACGTGTGTAGTGCCGATATGAGAGGCTGCAGTGCGCTTTCTTGACGTGTGTAGTGCCGGTATGAGAGGCTGCAGTGCGCTTTCTTGACGTGTGTAGTGGCGGTATGAGAGGCTGCAGTGCGCTTTCTTGACGTGTGTAGTGCCGGTATGAGGGGCTGCAGTGCGCTTTCTTGATGTGTGTAGTGCCGGTATGAGAGGCTGCAGTGCGCTTTCTTGACGTGTGTAGTGCCGGTATGAGAGGCTGCAGTGCGCTTTATTGACGTGTGTAGTGCCGGTATGAGAGGCTGCAGTGCGCTTTCTTGACGTGTGTAGTGCCGGTATGAGAGGCTGCAGTGCGCTTTCTTGAAGTGTGTAGTGCCGGTATGAGAGGCTGCAGTGCGCTTTATTGACGTGTGTAGTGCCGGTATGAGAGGCTGCAGTGCGCTTTCTTGACGTGTGTAGTGCCGGTATGAGGGGCTGCAGTGCGCTTTCTTGACGTGTGTAGTGCCGGTATGAGAGGCTGCAGTGCGCTTTCTTGAAGTGTGTAGTGCCGGTATGAGAGGCTGCAGTGCGCTTTCTTGATGTGTGTAGTGCCGGTATGAGAGGCTGCAGTGCGCTTTCTTGACGTGTGTAGTGCCGGTATGAGAGGCTGCAGTGCGCTTTATTGACGTGTGTAGTGCCGGTATGAGAGGCTGCAGTGCGCTTTCTTGACGTGTGTAGTGCCGGTATGAGAGGCTGCAGTGCGCTTTCTTGACGTGTGTAGTGCCGGTATGAGAGGCTGCAGTGCGCTTTCTTGAAGTGTGTAGTGCCGGTATGAGAGGCTGCAGTGCGCTTTCTTGATGTGTGTAGTGCCGGTATGAGAGGCTGCAGTGCGCTTTCTTGACGTGTGTAGTGCCGGTATGAGAGGCTGCAGTGCGCTTTATTGACGTGTGTAGTGCCGGTATGAGAGGCTGCAGTGCGCTTTCTTGACGTGTGTAGTGCCGGTATGAGAGGCTGCAGTGCGCTTTATTGACGTGTGTAGTGCCGGTATGAGAGGCTGCAGTGCGCTTTCTTGACGTGTGTAGTGCCGGTATGAGAGGCTGCAGTGCGCTTTCTTGAAGTGTGTAGTGCCGGTATGAGAGGCTGCAGTGCGCTTTCTTGATGTGTGTAGTGCCGGTATGAGAGGCTGCAGTGCGCTTTCTTGACGTGTGTAGTGCCGGTATGAGAGGCTGCAGTGCGCTTTATTGACGTGTGTAGTGCCGGTATGAGAGGCTGCAGTGCGCTTTCTTGACGTGTGTAGTGCCGGTATGAAAGGCTGCAGTGCGCTTTCTTGACGTGTGTAGTGCCGGTATGAAAGGCTGCAGTGCGCTTTCTTGACGTGTGTAGTGCCGGTATGAGAGGCTGCAGTGCGCTTTCTTGACGTGTGTAGTGCCGGTATGAGAGGCTGCAGTGCGCTTTCTTGACGTGTGTAGTGCCGGTATGAGAGGCTGCAGTGCGCTTTCTTGACGTGTGTAGTGCCGGTATGAGAGGCTGCAGTGCGCTTTCTTGATGTGTGTAGTGCCGGTATGAGAGGCTGCAGTGCGCTTTCTTGACGTGTGTAGTGCCGGTATGAGAGGCTGCAGTGCGCTTTCTTGACGTGTGTGGTGCCGGTATGAGAGGCTGCAGTGCGCTTTCTTGACGTGTGTAGTGCCGGTATGAGAGGCTGCAGTGCGCTTTCTTGACGTGTGTAGTGCCGGTATGAGAGGCTGCAGTGCGCTTTCTTGATGTGTGTAGTGCCGGTATGAGAGGCTGCAGTGCGCTTTCTTGACGTGTGTAGTGCCGGTATGAGAGGCTGCAGTGCGCTTTCTTGACGTGTGTAGTGCCGGTATGAAAGGCTGCAGTGCGCTTTCTTGAAGTGTGTAGTGCCGGTATGAAAGGCTGCAGTGCGCTTTCTTGAAGTGTGTAGTGCCGGTATGAGAGGCTGCAGTGCGCTTTCTTGAAGTGTGTAGTGCCGGTATGAGAGGCTGCAGTGCGCTTTCTTGACGTGTGTAGTGCCGGTATGAGAGGCTGCAGTGCGCTTTCTTGACGTGTGTAGTGCCGGTATGAGGGGCTGCAGTGCGCTTTCTTGACGTGTGTAGTGCCGGTATGAGAGGCTGCAGTGCGCTTTCTTGAAGTGTGTAGTGCCGGTATGAGAGGCTGCAGTGCGCTTTCTTGATGTGTGTAGTGCCGGTATGAGAGGCTGCAGTGCGCTTTCTTGACGTGTGTAGTGCCGGTATGAGAGGCTGCAGTGCGCTTTCTTGACGTGTGTGGTGCCGGTATGAGAGGCTGCAGTGCGCTTTCTTGACGTGTGTAGTGCCGGTATGAGAGGCTGCAGTGCGCTTTCTTGACGTGTGTAGTGCCGGTATGAGAGGCTGCAGTGCGCTTTCTTGATGTGTGTAGTGCCGGTATGAGAGGCTGCAGTGCGCTTTCTTGAAGTGTGTAGTGCCGGTATGAGAGGCTGCAGTGCGCTTTCTTGACGTGTGTAGTGCCGGTATGAAAGGCTGCAGTGCGCTTTCTTGAAGTGTGTAGTGCCGGTATGAAAGGCTGCAGTGCGCTTTCTTGAAGTGTGTAGTGCCGGTATGAGAGGCTGCAGTGCGCTTTCTTGAAGTGTGTAGTGCCGGTATGAGAGGCTGCAGTGCGCTTTCTTGACGTGTGTAGTGCCGGTATGAGAGGCTGCAGTGCGCTTTCTTGACGTGTGTAGTGCCGGTATGAGGGGCTGCAGTGCGCTTTCTTGACGTGTGTAGTGCCGGTATGAGAGGCTGCAGTGCGCTTTCTTGAAGTGTGTAGTGCCGGTATGAGAGGCTGCAGTGCGCTTTCTTGATGTGTGTAGTGCCGGTATGAGAGGCTGCAGTGCGCTTTCTTGAAGTGTGTAGTGCCGGTATGAAAGGCTGCAGTGCGCTTTCTTGAAGTGTGTAGTGCCGGTATGAGAGGCTGCAGTGCGCTTTCTTGATGTGTGTAGTGCCGGTATGAGGGGCTGCAGTGCGCTTTCTTGATGTGTGTAGTGCCGGTATGAGAGGCTGCAGTGCGCTTTCTTGAAGTGTGTAGTGCCGGTATGAAAGGCTGCAGTGCGCTTTCTTGACGTGTGTGGTGCCGGTATGAGAGGCTGCAGTGCGCTTTCTTGACGTGTGTAGTGCCGGTATGAGAGGCTGCAGTGCGCTTTCTTGATGTGTGTAGTGCCGGTATGAGAGGCTGCAGTGCGCTTTCTTGATGTGTGTAGTGCCGGTATGAGAGGCTGCAGTGCGCTTTCTTGATGTGTGTAGTGCCGGTATGAGAGGCTGCAGTGCGCTTTCTTGACGTGTGTAGTGGCGGTATGAGAGGCTGCACTGCGCTTTCTTGACGTGTGTAGTGCCGGTATGAGAGGCTGCAGTGCGCTTTCTTGACGTGTGTAGTGCCGGTATGAGAGGCTGCAGTGCGCTTTCTTGACGTGTGTAGTGCCGGTATGAGAGGCTGCAGTGCGCTTTCTTGATGTGTGTAGTGCCGGTATGAGAGGCTGCAGTGCGCTTTCTTGACGTGTGTAGTGCCGGTATGAGAGGCTGCAGTGCGCTTTCTTGACGTGTGTAGTGCCGGTATGAGGGGCTGCAGTGCGCCTTATTGACGTGTGTAGTGCCGGTATGAGAGGCTGCAGTGCGCTTTCTTGACGTGTGTAGTGCCGGTATGAGAGGCTGCAGTGCGCTTTCTTGATGTGTGTAGTGCCGGTATGAGAGGCTGCAGTGCGCTTTCTTGACGTGTGTAGTGCCGGTATGAGAGGCTGCAGTGCGCTTTCTTGACGTGTGTAGTGCCGGTATGAGAGGCTGCAGTGCGCTTTCTTGACGTGTGTAGTGCCGGTATGAGAGGCTGCAGTGCGCTTTCTTGACGTGTGTAGTGCCGGTATGAGAGGCTGCAGTGCGCTTTCTTGAAGTGTGTAGTGCCGGTATGAGAGGCTGCAGTGCGCTTTCTTGATGTGTGTAGTGCCGGTATGAGAGGCTGCAGTGCGCTTTCTTGACGTGTGTAGTGCCGGTATGAGAGGCTGCAGTGCGCTTTATTGACGTGTGTAGTGCCGGTATGAGAGGCTGCAGTGCGCTTTCTTGACGTGTGTAGTGCCGGTATGAGAGGCTGCAGTGCGCTTTCTTGACGTGTGTAGTGCCGGTATGAGAGGCTGCAGTGCGCTTTCTTGAAGTGTGTAGTGCCGGTATGAGAGGCTGCAGTGCGCTTTCTTGATGTGTGTAGTGCCGGTATGAGAGGCTGCAGTGCGCTTTCTTGACGTGTGTAGTGCCGGTATGAGAGGCTGCAGTGCGCTTTCTTGACGTGTGTAGTGCCGGTATGAGAGGCTGCAGTGCGCTTTCTTGACGTGTGTAGTGCCGGTATGAGAGGCTGCAGTGCGCTTTCTTGACGTGTGTAGTGCCGGTATGAGAGGCTGCAGTGCGCTTTCTTGAAGTGTGTGGTGCCGGTATGAGAGGCTGCAGTGCGCTTTCTTGATGTGTGTAGTGCCGGTATGAGAGGCTGCAGTGCGCTTTCTTGACGTGTGTAGTGCCGGTATGAGAGGCTGCAGTGCGCTTTCTTGACGTGTGTAGTGCCGGTATGAGAGGCTGCAGTGCGCTTTCTTGACGTGTGTAGTGCCGGTATGAGAGGCTGCAGTGCGCTTTCTTGACGTGTGTAGTGCCGGTATGAGAGGCTGCAGTGCGCTTTCTTGACGTGTGTAGTGCCGGTATGAGAGGCTGCAGTGCGCTTTCTTGACGTGTGTAGTGCCGGTATGAGAGGCTGCAGTGCGCTTTCTTGAAGTGTGTAGTGCCGGTATGAGAGGCTGCAGTGCGCTTTCTTGATGTGTGTAGTGCCGGTATGAGAGGCTGCAGTGCGCTTTCTTGACGTGTGTAGTGCCGGTATGAGAGGCTGCAGTGCGCTTTCTTGACGTGTGTAGTGCCGGTATGAGAGGCTGCAGTGCGCTTTCTTGACGTGTGTAGTGCCGGTATGAGAGGCTGCAGTGCGCTTTCTTGAAGTGTGTAGTGCCGGTATGAGAGGCTGCAGTGCGCTTTCTTGACGTGTGTAGTGCCGGTATGAGAGGCTGCAGTGCGCTTTCTTGACGTGTGTAGTGCCGGTATGAGAGGCTGCAGTGCGCTTTCTTGACGTGTGTGGTGCCGGTATGAGAGGCTGCAGTGCGCTTTCTTGACGTGTGTAGTGCCGGTATGAGAGGCTGCAGTGCGCTTTCTTGAAGTGTGTAGTGCCGGTATGAGAGGCTGCAGTGCGCTTTCTTGACGTGTGTAGTGCCGGTATGAGAGGCTGCAGTGCGCTTTCTTGAAGTGTGTAGTGCCGGTATGAGAGGCTGCAGTGCGCTTTCTTGACGTGTGTAGTGCCGGTATGAGAGGCTGCAGTGCGCTTTCTTGACGTGTGTAGTGCCGGTATGAGAGGCTGCAGTGCGCTTTCTTGACGTGTGTAGTGCCGGTATGAAAGGCTGCAGTGCGCTTTATTGACGTGTGTGGTGCCGGTATGAGAGGCTGCAGTGCGCTTTCTTGACGTGTGTAGTGCCGGTATGAAAGGCTGCAGTGCGCTTTCTTGACGTGTGTAGTGCCGGTATGAGAGGCTGCAGTGCGCTTTCTTGATGTGTGTAGTGCCGGTATGAAAGGCTGCAGTGCGCTTTCTTGAAGTGTGTAGTGCCGGTATGAAAGGCTGCAGTGCGCTTTCTTGATGTGTGTAGTGCCGGTATGAGAGGCTGCAGTGCGCTTTCTTGAAGTGT